>JARACY010004382.1:0-27229 GCA_029255725.1 Scrobipalpa atriplicella | reverse complement strand
GAAAGCGGGACAGAATTATAAGGTTTTTTGTTTCACGGCGCGAAACAAATTGGGCGATGAATGTGGCGGCTTGAGGACATCATGCGCCTAATTGTTTTGGTCGCGTAGTACATTTTCGGTCCCTTTCGGTGGCACGCTCAGCCGCAGTCTGTACCATTCTAAGTCTATGTTTGGACTTATTAGGTACCTACTGTAGGCCGTATTTTTATATCACTCGAACTCCAATGCGCATACCAAAAATTACTTAAGTTTCGCATGCGATTTTCATACAATTTACTATGCGAATGTTAATCTTTCATATGCGAATTCGATTCGAGTGATTCAAAATTCGGCTCCTGCTTGTGCAGGTTGAATGGTGGGGTATAGGTACCTACGAAAAAATACAATGACACTTTCTTTGTTTAGGCTAGTACTTATAACGTGTAACAGAAAGGGTATATGCATCGTGAAATGTGTGAATCCACCCATGAAACTGAACAACTTTCCCTAAGGAACATAGATCGAAATACGAAAAAAATAATTTGACATCCCATACTAAATGTGCAGTCAGCTGATGCATTTTGTATGGAAGGTCAATTTTTCTTTTAAGGTAAATTTTTCTTTTTCGTTTTTCGACTTATGTTTCTTAGGGAAAGTTGTTCAGTTTCATGGGTAGATTCACACATTTCACGATGCATATACCCTTTCTGTTACACGTTGTAGATTTCGTTTTGTGATGAACATGTATTTATGCTACTGTATAATTTATAGTTATGTTTCGTATGTTTAATAAAACAGTTCAGGCTGGACTCGTGAGCTTTTATTATACAGGGTGTAAAAAAGTAACACATATACACATACACATAAAATCACGCCTGTATCCCTAGTGGGGTAGGCAGAGCAAAAACGACCTAAACAAAAGTCGTTCCGCCACGTCTGACAAGTTTTGAGGGTTATTTTATTACAGATGATTATGTATATTGCTTTAGTGACAGGTTGTCAGCCCATCGCCTAAATTGCAATACACTGAAACCCTCGATTCCCTTAGCTGATTTTTACAGCATGCCCGTGAGGATATGCAACTGGCACATTCTATGTTTTTCTATCGCTCCCAGTCCAGCATGGAAGATTATTATACAGGGTGTAAAAAAGGAACGCGTTCCTTTAAACCTCGTAATGTACCTATTATTGATACACAACCTTTTTATAGAAACTTAATAGTAGATTTTATTACGTGGGAGTAAAATAATATTTTTAAGGCGAGGGCGTTTTTTTGAATCCAGAGCGAAGTGAGGGATTCTAGAGTAGAATCCCGAGCGTAGCGAGGGATTCTAAAGTAGAATCCTGAACGTAGCGAGGGATTCAAAGTACGTCGCCCGAGCCAAAAATATTTTTGCTCCCGAGTGATACACTCTACTTTTCATCCCCCTCTATGAGAAAAAAAGGCGCCTAACTAACACTTGTAAATTTAAATATAATAGAATAAGAATGTTATAGGTAATTTCACTGCTAGAAGACCTCATTTTGAATATTTAATAATTCGTAAAAAGAGTCGAATACACGGGCTCCCTATAAAACCCTGCTGCCCACTCGTGCCGTAGTTCGTGCATTTTCAATTATTTTTTATTTTATCAGCCGTCGCGCAGTCTAACCAGCCAGTGTACCATTATTTGAATTCGACATCTAAAAAAAAAAAAACCTATTTTGTTTTCAGTCCGCGTCAGTCATGCCAAATCAAGAAAAAAGAAATAGAGGTTCCAAATTCAAAAAGTGCGATTAAAAGTTCTTTTAATCGCACTTATTTTCATAAAGAGGATTAAAATCTCATTTTTACCCTGCTGGGACAGTCTCTAGCAAAGAGTAGAGTAATAGTACCTATGTCGCTTAGAAGCATCAACTTTAGGCGCACTTATATGCGATTAAAGTCGTCGTTTTCGAATAGATGGGATGAAAATGTTGTTTAATCCAGTGTTCAATAACACTGCTTTCACAGAATCTAGATGCAATGACTGCCAGGATTCTGTTGGATTGGATTATAAAAAAATGTAAAATAGTACCTAATGTCATAAATATGTACCTAATGCCATGCTGGACTGGGAGTGATAGAAAAACATAGAATGAGCCAGCTGCATTTCCTCCCGGGCATGCTGTAAAAACCAGCTAAGGGATTCGAGGGTTTCAGTATTGTAATTTAGGCGATGGGCTGACAACCTGTCACTATAGCAATATACAGATCAATCTGGAATAACCCTAAAAACTTGTCGGATGTGGCGGAACGACCTTTGTTTAGGTCGTTTACTCTCTGCCTACCCCATTAGGGATAAAGGCGTGATTATATGTATGTATGTATGTAACCACTTGATTCCGTAGCGTTTGTCCGTAGCTTTATCAAAATCTCTAAATGGTATTTAAAAGTCCACATTTGGGTGATGCTTCTTCATATGCCATTTCAAACTAGTGCTCTGTACAAAAGTGCTTTGACAAACATTACACGAGAATCTCTTGACACCATTATGCATATCCATATGGTCTCTCAAATTCCTCTTCCATCTAAACACTTTCTTGCAAATATCACATTTCAATGACTTTTCTTTATGTACTCTCATATGTCGGGTTAGACAGCCATTGTCAAAGAATATTTTACCACACGTTCTGCATTCTATGGATCTTTCGCCCATATGGACAGCTCTTTGATGTATTAACAAGCATTTTTTCCTTTTAAATGTTTTCGGACATATGTTACAAGTCGGTGGTTGAACACCGTGTGTTTCTTGTAGGTGTTTCGGCATTTCGTTGAGATAGAGGACTTTATCGCACATCTTGCAAAGTCTCGTTTGTTTCATCTTCAGGTGAACGTATATGTAATGTTCTTTGCAAGCATCCTTTGCCTTGATACTCTTTGAACAAACGATACAGGTGTACCTGCCGTTCTCCTTCACCGCGAACTGTTCCAGTTTCAGACCTTTAAAAGAAAAAAAGTTGAGATGTAACGGACAGATGGTTGGGTGGCTACCATACCACATTATGAAGTAACTAACTGCCTCCGTGGTCTAGCGGTCTGAGCCATGGGCTCACGACCCGGAGGTCCGGGTTCGATTCCCGGTGGGGGACAACGACTTTGTGTTGTTGTTTCTAGTTTGGTTAGGACATTGCAGGCTGATCACCTGATTGTCCGAAAAGTAAGATGATCCATGCTGTCGGATGGGCATGTAAATAGTCGGTCCTGCGCCTGATTTCTCTCTGGTCTGATGAGACTGAAGGAATAGAGATTGCACCTGTGTATTGCGCAAACACTCGGGCACTAAAAACTAGTCCTGCGCAGTTGGTCTATCTCTGGGAGATTGACCGCCATCACCGAAAATCGGTGGGAGGACTATTGTTATTATTATTAAGCTTAATTACTTGATTCTGTTTTACGAATTTAATAAAATTTAAATATTTTTATTTTATTTAATGTGTGGTTTGTGTGTCATGTAGTACTATTATGCATTCTGTGGTTGTGTATCAATAATAGGTACATTACGAGGTTTAAAGGAACGCGTTCCTTTTTTACACCCTGTATAATAATCTTCCATGCTGGACTGGGAGCGATAGAAAAACATAGAATGTGCCAGTTGCATATCCTCACGGGCATGCTGTAAAAATCAGCTAAGGGAATCGAGGGTTTCAGTGTATTGCAATTTAGGCGATGGGCTGACAACCTGTCACTAAAGCAATATACATAATCATCTGTAATAAAATAACCCTCAAAACTTGTCAGACGTGGCGGAACGACTTTTGTTTAGGTCGTTTTTGCTCTGCCTACCCCACTAGGGATACAGGCGTGATTTTATGTGTATGTGTATATGTGTTACTTTTTTACACCCTGTATAATAAAAGCTCACGAGTCCAGCCTGAACTGTTTTATTAAACATACGAAACATAACTATAAATTATACAGTAGCATAAATACATGTTCATCACAAAACGAAATCTACAACGTGTAACAGAAAGGGTATATGCATCGTGAAATGTGTGAATCTACCCATGAAACTGAACAACTTTCCCTAAGAAACATAAGTCGAAAAACGAAAAAGAAAAATTTACCTTAAAAGAAAAATTGACCTTCCATACAAAATGCATCAGCTGACTGCACATTTAGTATGGGATGTCAAATTATTTTTTTCGTATTTCGATCTATGTTCCTTAGGGAAAGTTGTTCAGTTTCATGGGTGGATTCACACATTTCACGATGCATATACCCTTTCTGTTACACGTTATAAGTACTAGCCTAAACAAAGAAAGTGTCATTGTATTTTTTCGTAGGTACCTATACCCCACCATTCAACCTGCACAAGCAGGAGCCGAATTTTTGAATCACTCGAATCGAATTCGCATATGAAAGATTAACATTCGCATAGTAAATTGTATGAAAATCGCATGCGAAACTTAAGTAATTTTTGGTATGCGCATTGGAGTTCGAGTGATATAAAAATACGGCCTACAGTAGGTACCTAATAAGTCCAAACATAGACTTAGAATGGTACAGACTGCGGCTGAGCGTGCCACCGAAAGGGACCGAAAATGTACTACGCGACCAAAACAATTAGGCGCATGATGTCCTCAAGCCGCCACATTCATCGCCCAATTTGTTTCGCGCCGTGAAACAAAAAACCTTATAATTCTGTCCCGCTTTTTTACACGTCATAGTCATAAGTTGCTCTTTGTCTTGTGTGAGTGAATCAGATGCTATCACGTCGTCTATAGTTTTCTCTGTCTAAACTTCTTAAAAGTTGACATTTGGGTGATGTTTTTTCATATGCCAGTTGAGACTCGCTTTCTGCACGAAGGCGTTTGGACAAACTTTACATGTAAATCTCTTCAATCCTTTATGCATATTCATATGCATGACCAGATTTTTCTTCCAACGAAACTTTTTACTGCATATATCACATGTCAATGTCTTCCCTTTATGTACTAACGTATGAAAACGCAAATCGTAGTTATCAAAGAATTTCTTGTCACAAGTTTTGCATTTGTGAAGCCTTTCATTCATGTGCACTTTTTTTTGGTGGATTATCAAAGTTCTTTCAGATTTGAAAGTTATTTGACAGATGTTGCAACATGGCGGCTTAACTCCATGCTGCTCAAACATATGATCTGTCAGTTTAGTTAGAGGAACTTTCACTTTGCATATCTTGCAAATTCTTATATTTTTCAAATTTAAGTGAACACATCTATAATGCTTATAGCAATTATCTTTATAATTGAAACTTTTCGAGCAGACGATGCAGGTGAACTTGCCATCTTCTTTAACCGCGTACTGTTCCAGTTTCAGACCTAGAAAAGAAAAAAAACACTTGTTGGCACTTTTATTCGTTTATAATACTATTTAATTATGTACATACATACATACATACATAAAATCACGCCTGTATCCCTAACGGGGTAGGCAGTGAAAAACGACCTGAACATAGATTGTTCCGCCACATCTGACAAGTTTCGAGGGCTAATACAGATGATGATTATGTATATTGCTATAGTGACGGGTTGTCAGCCCATCGCCTAAATTGCAATACACTGAAACCCTCGATTCCCTTAGCTGAGATGCAGCTGGCACATTCTACGTTTTTCTATCACTCCCATCTATCACTCTTATGTATTTTATAAATATCTGCACTTTTGATCCCCTGATGTTTCAGAACTCAAAAACACAGACACCCCAAATAAAGACCATGTAGCAAGCTTGAGAAGCCTACGTACCTAAATTTCAAGTAATTATCTCTTCAGAAATTATATGCCCACAGATTTTCCCAAATTGGTACATAATTGACTCACGTAGGTAGGTAGGTACTCTACATTATACCACATAGAACACGCTGCTTAATTGCCAAGTCACTATTGTAATTTAACTAAAAATATAGAGACTACGGATATCAGTGAATAAATTACCGTGAAAGAGAACACAATTGACTTGGCTCACAATTTGATCTCACGACTTTTTACGGCCAAAAGACCGCGAGGCTTGGCAGTAACTTTACATAAAATGTTTTTGATTGGATGTTAAGCATTTTATGATTTCTCCATTCTATGGACGGTTTATAAGCAGTTGATGCAACTTTCCTTTGATTTTTTTGTTGAGATAGTGCCCTCGATTCACGCCTTCCAGTTACTAATTCTTATTCTTAGTAGCGCTGTCACTTTCTTATATTTGACATAAGAACAGGATAGCAAATAAACACATGACTTTGACATTCCTAATCTGACATAAGACTGCTTAAATTACGTAAAATTAGTGAGCACGCTCTATGGTCATTCCTTATTTAAAGCGCCGTACGTCAAATTAGGAATGTCAAAGTCAAGTGTTTGTTTGCTATCCTGTTCTTATGTCAAATTTAAGAAAGTGACAGCGCTACTAAGAATTAGAATTAGTAATAGTGCGTCCTGAATTAGCACCAACGACAGGCCTTATTTAAAATGGGTTTATGGTAAAACGTTGTCAGAGCAGGCAGACACAAAATTTTTTAGGTACATTTATTTCAGTTATTAAAAGTGGACATTCGGGTGATGTTTCTTCATATGCCAGTTTAGGCTCGCCTTCTGCACGAAAGCGTTTGGACAAACTTTGCATGTATATCTCTTAACTCCTTTGTGCATATTTATATGTACACTCAAATTTTTCTTCCATCGGAACTCTTTATTGCAAATATCACATGTCAATGTCTTCTGTTTATGCACAGGCATATGACGGGACAATGATAGTTTATCAAACAGCTTCATTCCACAAATTTTGCACTCTGTTTGTTTCTCTTTCATGTGAACCCTTTTCTGGTGGTTTATCAAAGTTTTTTCATGTTTGAAAGTTTTCTGACAGATGTTGCAACATGGCGGCTGTATACCATGTGCTTCGTTCAGATGATCTGCCAGTTCACTGTAAAGAACTTGTAAATTACACTTCTTGCAAATCCTTGTTTCTTTAATATTTAAGTGAACATGTTCGTAATGCTTATAGCAATTATATTGTTTATCGTAACTTTTTGAGCAGATGATGCAGTTGTACTTGCCACTCTTTATGACCGCGTATTGTTCAGGTTTCAGACCTAGAAAAGAGAAGAAAACAGTTGCTTGGAACTTATTTTCATACTTATAGAAAAGATAAGGGGAAAATACAACTTTGGGATATTAAACCCCGTTAAGGAGGGAAGTACTCTAAATCGGGCTAAACACGGTCCGGCATTTGACTTTGTTAGTATAGTTAATAGTTGAATTTTCAATAAATCTATATATGGTTAGCTTCTCTAAAATATGGAGAACAACTAGATTCATAGATATAATCTAAAAATACTATGATTACACCAGGAAATCATCAGAAATATCATGAAAATCTGGCGTCTCAATGCCGAATTTGAACAACTGTGACATTTCTATGAGCTTAGAAACAGCAAATGTTATATCGAAATCACCGTATAATTATGAAGAACATCATAATCAACTCTGTTTTTCAATACTTTTTGTATACATTGAGATATATGCAAAAATATATGAAATCGGCTTGAAACAGCCCCATGCTAGAAAAGGACAGAGCGCGCATTCTGTCATTGGTTTGAAAGGGACAGTTGCCGCGAGCACATAGACCCTTAAGGGCTTGTGTGGACGAGTATCTTCACGTTCACGTCTTGTAAATCTATCTTGTAACTCGTGCAGAACCCAATAAAACAAGGAATGAGGAATGCAACCTCCGAAACCGCTTCACTTCTCAACCTTACGCCACCTAAATCATATTATTACTTTTATAACAAATTTGCTCGTAAAGGAACTATTATATATTCTGTGACACTGGCGGAATCATAACGGAAACGCCAACCCAAGTGCCAGTTTTATTTATATTCTCTTTGTATAGTGCAGTAATATTGATACATTTTATATAGGGATATAATAAATAAAAACACTAATGGAACTGTAAATGTAATTTAATGAGAGAACAAATGTTATATTACCTATATAAGTAATAGTTCACAAGCAGATACGTAATAGTATATATGTATGATTTGATTATAATATTGTGTTAAATAGTTTACACACAAGCAAAAATGTTTGAATTCAATCTTCTTCTTCGTATCAATAATCCAAATATATAATTGTTGGAGGTTGTAATCTTAGTCTTACATAGGTACTGACCACTAAAGTTACTGGCTAGTAGGAATTGTCGCATGTTTTGAATTTAGAACAGCATTTAAAAAGTACTGTCGATAATGGCCTCAATTCACGCCGTCCAGTTACTAATTCTAATTCTTAGTAGCGCTGTCACTTTCTTAACTTTGACATAAGAACAGGATAGCAAACAAATACGTGAGTTTGACATTTCTTATCTGACATAAGACTGCTTAAATTAATTAAAATTAGTGAGCACGCTCTATGGTCATTCCTTATTTAAAGCGCCGTACGTCAAATTAAGAATGTCAAAGTCACGTGTTTGTTTGCTATCCTGTTCTTATGTCAAATTTAAGAAAGTGACAGCGCTACTAAGAATTAGAATTAGAATTAGTAATAGTGCGTCCTGAATTAACACCAATGGCTTAGTCTCTACAAAACCCTGAAGCAAACAAGTTATATTTCATGTAATAATTGGGTACTTGACTGGATAGCTTAAAAAATTCAAAACGTTTATACTTAAAACTGATGGCTAAAAATATTGTGGATTTCATTCATCATTTAAAAAAAAATGCACATTTCGATTTTATCAATCGAATTAAAAGTATATAAGTTATTGATTTGATTAGTCAATATTTACTAAAATGTGACGTCATAATTTACTATTTTCATACAAAAAAGCGTTTTTGACATTTCATAAAAAGTTGCTGATTTGACTAGTTGGAAAGTAGCCAATTCAGTATGGTGTGATCCGATATCGTAAAAGAAATGTTTTTTATAAAGAGTTTTGTGTATTGAAAATAAAGTTTATGTGTGATGAAGTTATAATTGCTTTTCAATCAAGGGTGGACTGCCGTTCACCTTTTAAGAATAATATTGTTTGAAATAATTTAAATCGTCTTTTGCCAATATTTAGCGACGGCTACTGCATTGTCAGTCGCCAGGGGTGCGTTCAGTCGACCCAGTTCGGTATTTATACCGATCAAATCTTATACTAGTGTGACGCACTGAACGTGCACCTTAGCCGCTGTCAGATAAAACTGCACTTCCGGTGCGCCTCTGAACGGGCCGGATAAAAATTAACCTAGTAAAAATTTCGTCTGACAGGTGTCACTGAACGGGCAGTATAATTTTTAACCAGGTTAAATTTCGATCGATCGAGCGGCTCTGAACGTACCCCTGTATACCCTTTTTCACATAGCATGAGCATCCTGACACATGTCAAACGCATACATTTTTGACAGTAATGAAGAAATCTCTTTTGCACCTGCGATGTTTATATATTTCCTACCTTCTGTTAGGAGACTATGCTGTCTGTAAAATACTATAGTTACTTCAGAAGCTGTTGACATCTGGATGATTTCTCTTCATATGCCAATTAAGGCTAGCCTTCTGCACGAAAGATACTGGACACAATTTGCAAGTGAATCTTTTCACCCCGTCATGAATAGCCATGTGCAGAGTCAAGTTGTGCTTCCAACGAAACTCCTTATTGCACACTTCACATTTTTGATACTTCTTATTCTGATGCACTAACTGATGACGAGCTAGACGGTGCTCATCAGAGAATTCCAATCCGCAGGTTTTGCAACCAGCAAGCTTCTCCCCAATATGTATGGTTTTGAGATGAATTATCAAACCGGATTTGTATTTGAAAGTTTTTTGACAGAATTCACAAAATGGCGGCTCGACGCCATGTTCTCGAAGCATATGTTCTGTCATATCTGTGCAGAGAATTTGCAAGTTGCATAGTTTGCAAGTTCTCCTCTTTTTGACACCCAAGTGTACGTACTCGTAATGCTTATAGCAGTCGCTGGGTTTTGTGAAAGATTTCCAACAGAGATTGCAATTGTACTTTCCATTCTCTTTTACCACGATATTACCGTATTCTTCCTGAGAGTTCAGACCTAGAACAGAAGAAATAGGTTGCTTGACACTTTTATCACACAGAACGGCCACGCTTTAAATGAACGTGTCGAAGAAAGGAACTAGCGCCGCCATCTTGAGATTTGACATTGATTTGACAGTTCTCTTTATAGGTACTGCAGTGCAGCGCCCCCACCCACGTTCATTGAGAACCGCGTCACCCTCAAATCCCTTAGCTGGTTTTTACAGCATGCCCGGGAGGAGATGCAGCAGTCCAGCATGGAAGTAATATTGTATTATTATAGTATTATGTATGAAAATATTTAATAATAATGTTCATTGGTTCATTAATTCATACATACATAGGTAGGTAAATATATCATATTTCAGTAATGATAATAATAAAAAATAAGTGCATATTTACCTAAATTTCTTTGACAGCCCATCGCCTAAATTACAATATACTGAAACCCTCGAATCCCTTAACTGGTATTTACAGCATGCCCGGGAGGAGATGCAGCTGGCACATTCTATGTTTTTCTATCGCTCCCAGTCCAGCATGGAAGTAATATTGTATAATTATAGTATTATGTATGAAAATATTTAACAATGATGTTCATTGGTTCGTTAATTCATACATACATACATAGGTAGGTAAGTATCATATTTCAGTAATGATAATAATAAAAAATAAGTGCATATTTACCTAAATTTCCATGCGACACATAAAACAGAGTTGTTACAACCTCCAAAGATCCCGGAAATAAATTTTACGGAATTTCAGACGTTGTTCTTCATGCCACATTAACCACCACAAAATAAACACTTATGAAAAAAAAAAGCATTTAAAAATTAAAATTCAGGCAGATCACGTCACTCCTATAATATTCTAGCGACTTGGTTTGGTTAAAACTTTTGTTTAACATACATACATACATATAATCACGCCTTTATCTCTAATGGGGTAGGCAGAGCGTAAACAACCTAAACAGAGGTCGTTCCGCCACGTCTGACAAGTTTTGAGGGTTATTCCAGGTAGATCTCTATATTGCTATTAGTGACAGGTTGTCAGCCCATCGCCTTAATTACAATACTGAAACCCTCAAATCCCTTAGCTGACTTTTACAGCATGCCCGGGAGGAGATGCAGCTGGCACATTCTATGTTTTTCTATCACTCCCAGTCCAGCATGGAAGACACCCAGTCATACATACATAAAATCACGCCTTTATCCCCAATGGGGTAGGCAGAGCAAAAACGACCTAAACAGAGGTCGTACCGCCACTTCTGGCTAGTTTTGAGGGTTAACTTTTGTTTAATTTTGTATTAATATGGATGGGATGTTCGTGTATCTTCCCATCCCAGACAGGGATGAATGGAAAAAAACGTACTGCGCCGACCCCAAATAAATGGGATGAGGGCAAGCGAATGATAATGATGATAATTCCCTCGATTCTGGCCGCCACATTCTTAACTAATTTTAAGATAGCGCTGTCACTTTCTTTACTTTGACATAAGAACAGGATAGCAAATAAACACATGTGTTTGACGTTCCTAATTTGATATAAGCTGCTTTAAATAAGAACCGAGCATAGAGCATGTTCCTTGTTTTACGTTAAATAAGCAATCTAATGTCAAATTTAAGCAATTGTCTGATTGGGAATGTCAAAGTCATGTGTTTATCTGCTATCCTGTTCTTATGTCAAAGTAAAGAAAGTGACAGCGCTACTAAGAATTAGAATTAGTAACTGGACGGCGTGAATCGAGGCCAATGTATGACACTTCTTCAAATAAAATCTTGAGAGAAGTGATGCATCAAGTACACTTCCCTGCATGAGGAACACCGGAAATCAATGTAAGCGTTTAATGTGTAATGTAAGGCTTAGGATTTCAACAACTCACGCACAATGTATTCAAACCATGGACGATTAAAACAAAGAGGACTTATAACCTCCCTTATAAACTGCGTACACCGCTACTTAGCAGTGCCATCTATTGACATTAGCGAAATATTGTGTAAACTGAATATGTATTTTAATTCAGATGTTTTAAACAGCATGTCTCATTGTGAATTTCTACTTTAAAAATCTTAAAAGATAATTTGGTTCAAGTTGTTATTGTTTTTTTTTTCAATTTTATGATCTATATTAACAACGGACTCTTCGAGCAATATGCCAGCGCCATCTAGGTTTGCTCGCATTTTGACCTTTTTATCGAGTATCGAGGTACGCTCTCTAGTATGGCGGTTAGCAGTCTTCTAGTCTATGGTTTTAAGTATAAACGTTTTGATTTTTTTTAGCCACCCAGTCAACATGCCTATTTTGTAGCAGGATCGAGATTGAAACTGTATCTAAAGCCTTTGTAATGTCTTAGAAGTTTTTTCTTAACGATATTCCTACCAGGTGTAAGGGATAATGTCCCGCAAACGGAATGGGATTGCTCAGCCAACGAAACTGAATAACTTTTACGAAATTCGCCTTGTTCTATAAAAAAATATATATATATTATGTGGTCTGTGATTCCGTCCGGAGCCCAGGAAAACATACGGTGAGATAGGCAGTTGACATTTACGTGGCAAACGCGGGTAGAACGATCACAATTGGCCGATATTTTTCCCGATACTGCGCAGTTATTGAGGGTAGGCGCGCGTTTATATTTAAAGAGTGCGCTGACCGAGTTTCGTGCAGTTGGCGTGTTGACTTCATCGTGTAAACGCGGAAAATGGCTTCTCGTAGCCACCTTTCGAGAAGACTTTCGTCGAATTCGAGTGACGGGATTGAGGAATATGTTCCTCCCCGAAAAATCCACGGCTGGAAAAATCACCACGTGCGCCGCCGGTGGAAGCGAATGTTTGTCGTACGATCCGTCGTGCAGAAAGTGAACCCTACGCCGCCACGTGTTTCGACCACGCCGCCACGTGCCGCGACCACTCCACCACGTGTGTCGAGCTGGGCGCCGCCGCGCGCAGACAACCCGGCGTCAGGTCCGACGGCGCAACAGATGGAGAGCAGGTTCGAGCTTCTCGCACGTGAGCTGGATAATATTAAAGGTATGTGTGGCGCAACAAGTTCCGACGTCTGGGCCGGGGCCCACGGAGCGGGCAGCCGCGGCCGAGGCGCTGGAAGACCTCGTGCCGCCGCTCCCGCCACAACTACCGTCGGAGCTTGACACCCCAATAATTTTGACCGCCGAAGCTTACTAAACGGGCTGATCCATCACGACTCGCGACGATCACGGCTTTGCAAAATTTTGACTCACCCTGAATGGGCAAATATACGTTACGCTGAAACGCAGAAAAAGTATTTAGCAACTCCATCTTTTACATACTTGGACTGAATGATGAATTAGCACCTTTTGAAACGAAACCGTACTTTCATAGGTCGCTCGACCAAACGTTTGGTATCTTAGTTAATATGCTTTTAGCGCAACGTGAAGCGCTGCGAACGGCCGTTAAAGAAATTTTGGCCATGCCGGGTGTTCCGGCAGAGCTGCACTCGAAACTAATAGCATCATTCGCAGGAACCAGTTCATACGGAGAAATTTCCAAAGACCTGCTACAGGTAGTTTTGCGGCAGAAGGGGCCGCTATCATCGAGCAGCGACGTGATCTAGCGCTCGCCGGGGTTCGAGACAGGTTCCACAAATCGGCACTTCGACGCATTCCGCCGAGCTGCGACCACTTGTTCCACAAACAACAATTCGCTGACGCCGTCACGAAAATGGGTGGAGCCGCGAAGGTTTTTCGTCGCCCCTACGAACCCGCTGAGGGTCATCACTTTGGAACGTCGAGGCGGGCCGCCGCCCCCCTCGCCAACGCGGACATTTCGCGCCCCGCCGGCGGTGCTGGCACCGCCACCCTGCGCGCCCCCGCGCTGCGGCCGGCGCGCCGCGCACCAAGCCCGCCGCCAGCGCCCGGCGCGCCGACGCCGCCCGCTCGCGTCCGCAGCGGCGCCGCGACGACCGCACCCGACGCTAACTTTCGTGGCGGCCGCCTCCGGGAGTTCCGTGAGGCGTGGTCGACGAGGGGACGCCCCGAAGCACATCCTTGACATCATTGACGGGTACGCGCATTCCATTTGTTAAAAAACCTCCTCTGCGGAGGATTAAGCTAAGATCGCATGCTAATATCGATCGATCCGAAGAAATGTTGCGGGAAATTCAGCGCATGGCGGCGCAGGGAATTATTGAGCCCGCCGCCGATGATAGTGGTTTCGAATCTCATTTATTTCTGGTCAAGAAATCAGACGGCTCGAACCGCCCTGTACTGAATTTGAAGGCTCTCAACCGGTACCTGAAGCCTGGCAAGTTTCGTCTCGTGATATGCACAAAAGTACCAAAATTTCTACAACCTCGCGATTGGTTAATGAAAATCGATTTGAGGTCAAGCATATTTTCACGTACCGGCTGCGAAGTCTCACCGCCGTTTCTTAAGATTTATGTCGGTATCTACCTCAAACGTAAACGATACTGTCATCTGGCAAATGGCTTGTTTACCATTTGGATTGGCCACAGCGCCAAAAACATTTGCTACATTATCCAACTGGGTAGCGCAAAAACTTCGAGAAGAAGGCGTGAGATTGCTCGTGTACCTCGACGATTTTCTCTTGGTAAACCAATGCCCGCATCTCCTTCGGGCACACGCTCACCAGACCAAGGCCCTCCTTCGAGAACTTGGTTGGATAATAAACACTGAAAAGTCCTCAGTCGTACCCTCGCAAGTACTCGATTTCTTGGGTATCCAGTGGGACACTGTAGCAAATGTAAAATCACTCCCCACTAAAAAACTTGATCGACTGAAAAAAATCAATTAACGAAATGATTGTTGCTAATATTTGGTCTACTATTCAACTCCAGTCAATAGTAGGATGGCTTAACTTTGCTAGTTTCATTGTGCCTTACGGCAGACTAAATTTTCGTAACGTACTATCACTAATGAGACAGTCCGTTCGTGAAGAAACGGCAATGGCTGCCACTCATTCGGCTCAGGCCGATCTAATGTGGTGGAACGAGCATTACAGAGATGTAGGCGATATCTGGCCACCTCCAGCCACACACTTCATCGTAACGGACGCGTCTGATTCAGCCTGGGGTGCTTACGTAGATGGAGTGCACGTGTATGGCACGTGGTCTGATAGCGAAAAATGTTTACCAGCTAATATGAAGGAATTGCTCGCTATTCATTTCGTGCTTAGAGACCTAACGCCTCATTCTGTCGGAGAGACATTATTAGTTCAAAGTGATAATCGTACGGCACTAGCCTACCTAAGAAATCAGGGCGGAACGCGCTCTGTCAACCTCATGAATCTTACTAAAATGATTTACGAATATTTAGTACGTTTTCGCATTCATCTAATGCTAAGCTACATTTTAGGTCCACTGAACACGGTGGCGGACAGCCTGTCAAGACTAGCGGGCCTACCAGAGTGGCATCTTCTGCCAGAAGCCCGGGTGCAGATATTCAGGAAGTGGGGCACCCCGTGCATCGACCTGTTCGCGTCTCGAAGCGCGCACGTTGTTCGCCGGTATGTGACGCGGGACCTACGCGATCCAGATGCCGAGTATCACGACGCTTTCAGCAGGAGCTGGAATTATCGCCTGGGATGGATCTTCCCCCCGCCTTGCCTGATGCAGCAAGTCCTGATTGCCCTCAATCGATCTCGTGGCAGGTACATAGTGATCTGTCCACGGTGGCAGAATGTAGCTTGGAGAGCAGATCTAAAACCGAGGGCGCTGAGCCCACCTTTCACCATTCGTCGCTTGTATCGGTGCCTAGTAGACACGAGGACCGGCCGACCACCTCAACAAGTGAGCAAATTAATATTGGAGGCATGGCTGGTACGGGGTGGGAGGATTTACTAAAAAACTGGTCATCCGCTCAACGGGCAGTGATAGAGTCGAGCTGGCGTCCTTCCACCTTGAAAACATACCAAGCGGCCTGGTCGAAGTGGATCGCCTGGTGTCGAGACAGGGGAGCCGATTCCAAGGACCCGGGCGCGGGCGTTATAGCGACGTACTTGACACACCTGCACAATGATCTCGGCCTGCACTACAAGACCATTTTGGTGCATAAAACGGTAGTAACAAATTTTTGTAAGCCTCTTCAGGCGTCGGTGCTGAGCTCGCACGTTTTGATACAGCACACATTGAAAGGCATCGCTAACGCTCAGAGCGCGAATCGAGTGGTCAAACCTCCAATCTGGAACCCGCAAGTATTAGTGGACTGGCTAATGAAAAACGGCCCACGAACGGAGAGCCTGTACGAGATATCGAGACGGTGCGCCACCCTCCTGCTGCTGGCGTCGGGCAGACGCGTCCACGATCTCACGCTGCTGTCGGTTGCGCCGGGCCGGCTGGAGGACGTGGCCGACCGCGTCACGCTGTGGCCCCTGTATGGATCCAAAACGGACTCGCTGAGGCACCGCCAGTCCGGCTGGCAGCTGACGGCCGGCGCCGAGGCCGGCGTCGACCCCGTGCACTGGCTGCGGCGGCTGGTGGCGGCGGGACGAGCACGGCGCGCTCAGGGTGGCACCGACGCGCTGTTCGTAACGTGCACGGGGCCGGCGCGCGCCGCCTCCCGCACCGTGTTGGCGGGCTGGGTGCGCTCCGTGCTGGAGGCCGCCGGCATCCGCGACTCGCCCGGCTCGGTGCGCTCTGCGGTCGCGTCCCTCAACTGGGTCCAGAATGTGCCGGTGGATGAGATACTCGCCAGAGGTAATTGGGCCTCGGAGAACACGCTGTCCAAATTTTATAGAAGATCGCTAGCACAACCGCTGTCGAACGTGCCTTCCGTTGCTGCCTCTTTCAAGCCCGTCTAGCAAGTGTATTTTGCTTGCTGTAGCATTTTGTGATTATCTTCATTCAATTACCTCTAGCCTAGTCTTAATTAAGGTATTTTGTTATTATCATAGCCCTTGGCTATTTTCGCATAATCATATATTTGAATGATTCACAGTTATAAAACTAGATATACTTAGTTTTGTTTAACGTACTTACTACATATAATAATTGCAATCAGATTGTCGTTGCTTATTTTTGATATGATTTGTTTTGTTCTCCATCATACGGATAGTCTTTCCTTGGTTTTGGGATTTAGGATGAAAATAAACCATGTTTTCATGTAAAGTTTTATTTATCATTTTTATGACTAATAATAATAATCATCACCTAATTCACTACATTGGTTAGCTTGCTACATTCATTTACACAATATACTCGCAGATTGATCCTTTATGAAAGTACTTACGAAATAGTTGCATCGTTAATAGACATACGCTTGTTGTTTACACTACTGTATTGTCATACTTACACACATGCATTAATTTAGCGAGCACGCTGTAGTATCTTATACACAGCCGCTCGTTTTTCACAATTGGCTTTTTGGCATATTTTTCCCTCACCATGCGATAATAAACACGTCTCACCGTATGTTTTCCTGGGCTCCGGACGGAATCACAGACCACATAATATACGCATTTTTCCTACAATAAAAATGTCTTATTATGTGTCTATTCCGTCCGGAGCCCAGGAAATCATTTCTGCATGGTGATAACGCAACTGAACGAAACTCGGTCAGCGCACTCTTTAAATATAAACGCGCGCCTACCCTCATTAACTGCGCAGTATCGGGAAAAATATCGGCCAATTGTGATCGTTCTACCCGCGTTTGCCACGTAAATGTCAACTGCCTATCTCACCGTATGTTTTCCTGGGCTCCGGACGGAATAGACACATAATAAGACATTTTTATTGTAGGAAAAATGCGTATATATTTTTTTATGAATCTTTACGTAATTTAAAAAAACAAATTTCATGGTTTTCGGTTTTAGATCAGCCATTATTTTTATTTTAAAATCTAAGTAACTGTACAAGAGTGACGTCACAACGTAACAAGATTTTGTTTCTTGTGTAGAATAAAAACTATTTGTTGGTGATCACGAAAATCCAAGATGGCGGATCCAAAATGGCGCCTGATAAAAAAATGCTCCGATCAGGCTGCAATTTGGTTGGTGAGATGTCATTGAAGTAACTTTGTTCGAGCACCACTCCTATATCATTGAAATACTGTAATTGCTCCTATAGTAACCTAACCGACCCTGCCTGCAGACCCATAGAGTGTACCCACCAGGGCAACATATCTCAAAAGTTACCTTAGGATGTGTACAACTAGTCTGAGACCAATTCAACCCATCACGCGAAAGTGCAAGCTTTGTCCTGATTTTGAACCTTAACCGCCGTACTATTAATATTTATATGTTTTTTCTAATTAGTTTTAAGTGTCATATCAAATTAAATATGAACATTCAATTACATATTTTTATTGAAATAGTATTCTTTGTAACTTACCTTCGTAGCGTCGTGAAACTGATTTTTCCAGTATAAAGAGATATCATTCGCGCGCGTGGTTTAAAATTGCGTAAGTATTTCCTGCACGTAAACTAAAGAAAAAAAAAAAACAACTTTTTTTAAGAATACCTTTCCTTGATAGGTATGTATGTTTTTAGAAAACGTCAGGCTATGTTTTACATAATAAAATAAGGCTAAGGAGGTTCGATGAGCTCCCCAGCGCCCTCCCAAGAAATAAATTTATTGCGTCTAAAATACAGGGTGTTTGTGCATCGTTTGCCAAATTGAAAGGGACGATTAAAGGGGTCTTTTGCTACCTCTTCTTGTCTTTTAAAAAATTTTAGCTTGAAAAAAAACATTGCCTTTTCCATACAAAGATGCTTTCCGCGATTTTCAGTTTTGTATGGACAAGGCATTTTTTTTTTCGAGCTAAAATTTTTTAAAGCCGTGAAGAGGTAGCAAAAGGCCCTTTAATCGTCCCTTTCAATTTGACAAACGATGCACCAAACACTCTGTATAAACATATTAGTGAATATTTTACGTTTTGCGAAAATCGGAAGTAATTCTTCATTTAGTAATCCATCGGGCATTTGAATTATACAGGGTGTAACAGAAAGGGTATATGCATCGAGAATGTGTGAATCTACCCATGAAACTGAACAACTTTCCCTAAGAAACACAGGTCGAAAAAAGAAAAAAAAAACGTGACCTTTAATACTAAATGCATCAGCTGATAGGTATTTAGTATGGGAAGTCAATTATTTTTCTTCGTATTCGACCTATGTTCCTTAGGGAAAGTTGTTCAGTTTCATGGGTAGATTCACACATTTCACGATGCATATACCCTTTATGTTACACGTTGTATAATCCAGCAAGCTTTGAATGTCGATCTTGCTAAAAGTGGCCACTTTTGGCCATATCGACATTCAAAGCTTTGACACTAAGTATAAATAGTGGCCTTATGCATTACAAAATGAAGAATTACTTCCGAGTTTCGCAAAACGTAAAATATTCACTATATGTTTATATTTTAGACACAATAAATTTATTTCTTGGGAGGGCGCTGGGGAGCTCATCGAACCACCTTAATGTCAAAAGGTGCAGCTTCGAACAAATAGTAGATAGTTTACGTAAGATAAATATTTGAAATATTTGGCGCGCAGCATTCTTTCACACTCCTGTTAAACCGATGTGTGTGAGAATAATATGATTGAAAAAATAGAGTCCAGTTAATGTACGGCCATGGATTGCACAGCCAGATATTACGAAGCCATTGTTATGTACATGAAATACGCGGCTGTGCATTATTGGCCGTGCAATAACTGGTCGGCAATTATCAACCCGTACCAATATTGTACAGCCAGTATTTGGAAGCCAAGGAAAGCACGGGCTAATATTTCATGGGCATGCACTTGAAATATTGGCCGTGCTTTCCTTGGCTTCCAAATACTGGCTGTACAATATTGGTACGGGGTGATAATTGCCGACCAGATAATTCGTGTACGTCAGATGAAACTTTACTCCTATTGGTTGAGACACATTCTTTTGTTTATGGTCGGAACCTCGTTTAGACACTAAGTATTGATTCTGCTACTGCTTCGGCGCTGCGGGTAGTGCAGCCCCTCCGCGCCTCCGGATTTTTATATACACTCTAGGGGTAAGAGCGGAAAGACCACGTGGAATTCGGGGTTAACAGATTCGGTTCTGTCACTTTTTTCGCTATCACTACTGGCTTGATCTACCAAAACCATCAAAACAAAGCATATAGAGTTTCTTGTCTACGACCGCTTGCTTCCGATTGGCTGGTGGAATTTTGACATGTGACATTGGCTTCCAATTATTGCCTGTACAATACGGGTCGTACATTAACAGTCCGAGCTGATAATTCACGACCAGATAAAGCACAGCCAATAATACGAATCCTTGTCATATAGTACATGTATTATTGGCCGTGAAATATCTGTCGGGCAAATATTGTACGGCCAATAATACGAAGCCACGGAATGCACAGCCAATAATTCATGTACATGCCTGGTCTCGTAATATCAGGGCGTACCTTATCGGGTCGTCAATTATCATGGCTGTACATTATTGGTTCCCAAAAAATATGTTCAATCTGTTTGTTTGCTATAAATAAAATGACAAAAAACATGTTGCATTCCAGAAACATAATTTACACCAAAGAACTTAACTAAAACACGGAATCATAAAAATGCAGATTTGCCGATTTAAGGGAATCCTCGGTGCCGCCAGCGCCCTCATCAGTTAAAAAAATCATTACTCACTGAAAACGCAATGAATCGAAACTCCGGTAAACCAGATTAAAGAATAGGTACTGAAGTTTGTTTTAAAGCACTATAAATTCATGATTCAGTGTTTACAGCAGTTACAGATACCAAAAGTGATAAAAGTGGAAGTTTTTCGCAAATTTTCCTTCTGTTACTACCAGGAACTATGAATTGCAACTTTATGATGTTCTAATTATCTTCTTTGCTTTTATTTCAATCTGGTTTACCGGATTTTTCGATTAATTGCTTTTTCTTTGAGTAATGATTTTTTGACTGATGAGGGCGCCACCTGGCTCAGGGTAGCCCCTTAAAATACAGTCCAGTGAAAAAGCTAAAATCAAATATAGTCCAGTCGCCGAGAGAAAGCATCCAAATACATAAAACAATAGTGAAGAAAATAAACAAGAGTGCAAGCATAGATAGTAGATACATACATAATAGTCACGCCTTTTTCCTAATGGGGTAGGCAGAGCGTAAACGACCTAAACAAAGGTCGTTTCGCCACGTCTGACAAGTTTTGAGGGTTATTCCAGGTAGATCTGGATATTGCTATAGTGACAGGTTGTCAGCCCATCGCCTAAATTACAATACTGAAACCCTCGAATCCCTTAGCTGGTTTTTACAGCATGCCCGGGAGGAGATGCAGCTGGCACATTCTATGTTTTTCTATCTCTCCCAGTCTAGCATGGAAGTAAGAGTGCAAGCATAGATTTACCATTATCCGTAGATTCATCCTTATCGTTCAACAAATGGGACAGAAAAGGAGTGCTCGGAGCACCTTTTTTCATAGGAGTGAGCGAGAGGTTGTATAAAATGAAAAATTAGAAAAGACCACGCACCGCTATGATTGTAACTGACTTGTAACTGACAGAGGTCTAGTGCATTTTGACGGGTATGTCGACTTTTTTTAAAATGTAAAGAAATAGTACATTGTTGTCGAGGCATGGAAAACCAGCAATTGACCGAGGACTTTAATAATACGAGTCAGGCAATTGCTATTTCCGCCGAGGCTTACATAGTGCTTTTCTCAAATGAATGCAAGGAAATACATAAATAAAAAATCTATGGCGTACAGCCTCAGTGCTAGGTCAACACAAATGCAAATGGTTGAAACTAAACGCAAGTGTAATTAGAAAAAAAAGTTTTGGCATGAAGTCATGGCGTTTTGGACTTTGCTGGAGAGTTTTGGCATGGAGGAATGGCGTTTTGTACTTTGACGGAGCGCTTTGTTGTACGAAATTTGAAAAAGACGAGTTCTATAAAAAAAATGTTTTCTTTTTTATTTGAGAAACCGTAAATGTCAAAGTTTGTGTATTGATTTTGCATAAGGAATAAGACTATTTTCATGCATGTTTGAGATAATGCAGTTTTTGGGCCACAAAACAAGTTTGTATCGATAACGCAACGTTAAAAAAAATCGGAGTTTACATATACATTTGATAAACATAACACAGCTTCTTTGTTTCGCGCTGTAAGGTAAAAGGCGTTCTCTCGGCGACCAGACTTTACCATGCGAATACTTTAAGAATAGGACAATAGTATTAAATTATAAATAACTTTATACAGTAGCGTCTAAGATGATGAAGCCCGGATGGTGTAGTGGATAGGGCCGCGGCCTTCTGTGCAGATGGTCGTGGTTCGAATCCACCACGTACCAATGTGTTTTTCGGTTTTCGAATTTCATATGTACGTTTATTCGGCGCTTTTACGGTGAAGGAAAACATCGTGAGGAAACCTGCACACACCTACGAAGAAATTCAAAGGTTGTATGTAACCTAATCTAGGATTAGGTCTGGTTTCCCTTCTGGGTTGCGGAGGTCAGATGGCAGTCGCTCTGTGTAAAAACCAGTACCCTTGTTCAATCACCTAGATTAGGTAGCCGACCCCGAGGGATACGGGAAAAGGCTAGGAAGATGATGAGTCATAGATATTACAGAAAAAAATATTAGGTGGTGCCAGGTTCGAATAGCATCTCCCATAACTTCCTGCGGGTGTCGTAAAAGGCGACTTAAGGGATAAATCCAGGGAATGGGCAGCAGCGTTCCTTGTGAATGGAACACTTGTACTGCGCTCACCAACCCGCCTGCCAAGCGTGGCGAGTATGGCATATACCCTCAAAATTTTTGGGTAGGCCCATGTCCAGCAATGGACTGTTGTGGCTGATGATGATGATGTATTTTTTTCAGATTTTCAAAATAATGAGATAAAATGAGAAATTTAAATGCTCTGTCGCGGCCCCTAAATATTATTTTAAAAACCTGAAAAAATTACCCTCAAGGGTGTTTTAGTCAATATTTCACTTTAGTACGGGTCCTATTTGGTAAGTACGAAACCATCTGGCAGAAAGCATGAAACTTGGCATGTGTGTAGCTTATACATATGTGTTTCAATAAAAGAAGGGAAACAGGTCGAGCCCCCCTTTTTTCCCCCCCTTTCCCCCCCATTTATGTCCCAATTTTCAGTTATTTTTATTTTATTGAAAACGGGTAAAGATAGGAGAAAAACCGTCAAGGTAACAAATAATCCTTATAAAATTATCTATATAACAGTCTTTGGATGTATGTTGATAGGACTTATAGTTTTCAAGATATGCTTACATTTATTTTATTATTGCAAGAAATATGACTATAATATTAAGATGACACCATAAGCGAGCTCCCACGGAGTTATTGGATGGGGGATGGGGTGGGAGAGTTCAGGTGGAAGGAGGGAATAGGAGGGGGGAGGCGGGCGTTGTGTGTTATGTATGTATTATATGAATATATTATATATATGTTATCATTAAATGTTATCTTATCATATTTTGCGAATGCATTGGTATAACGAACGTATTAGTGCTAGGTTTTGAGTGACTAAGTAAAACATAAGTCTTGGATATTAAATTATAATATATTTATTCAATTAAAATCACAATTATCTCCTCCGCACTAGCAAAGGCCAGTACAAGGAAGCCTGACTTCCTGCATTGGCACCGACCCCTACTGCAGGTGCGGCACGAACACTTGGTCAATTCCTTTAGGGAGGCTGCTGTTTCTTTCATTGTGCTCCATAATGGAGTCCAGAGACCATTTTCTTTTCTCCAACCCCAATCTTCGAAATTGGGATATTCTGGATTAGGTATAAAACTCTGACCCCAGATGAAGCCGGCTTGCAAAGACGCCCTTTTTTGTGTGCTCTAAAAGAGCACTTGATGTGGATGGTAACCTATCCATGACCCGTCCCTTAACAAATAAGGCCTTCCTTGCTTCATTAAGATCTTCTGCTTCACATGTCTTATCATATGTGAAGATAACATACCTCGACAAAAGATCCAAATGACGGTTTCGATTGCATTTACAGGCTGTGATAATTCTTTGAAGGTTTTTGTGGCTTCAGGGAATGATTTCCACGCATTCCAAAATGACTTCTTTCCTTTTCCACTAAAGCCCGATACAGTATCACAGCTTGTAAACGCATGAAAAAATAGAATCCCACTGCATACTTCTGGCCCGAGTGAATTAGCCAGGTCATGGATAGCGATGTTACGTGTAGCTTTTCCGACCCCAAAACAGATCCAAAATTCTTCCAATTTATCAACAAAAGGCGAAAAAGTTCTTTGTAATGATGGCACAGACGAAGCTTCCCTGTACCCGCAGCAAGAAGAAGCTGATTCCCGAATTCTCCTCCATATTTATCATGCTGTGCTACCACGGTCACACCAAGGTTTTGGTAAGAACTGTGGATACAGATGTAGTCGTCATTGCTGTTTCCCTGTTCAATAATCTAAAAAAATTAAATTGGAAGAATTTTGTATCTGTTTTGGGGTCGGAAAAGCTACACGTAACATCGCTATCCATGACCTGGCTAATTTACTCGGGCCAGAAGTATGCAGTGGGATTCTATTTTTTCATGCGTTTACAAGCTGTGATACTATATCGGGCTTTAGTGGAAAAGGAAAGAAGTCATTTTGGAATGCGTGGAAATCATTCCCTGAAGCCACAAAAACCTTCAAAGAATTATCACAGCCTGTAAATGCAATCGAAACCCGTCATTTGGATCTTTTGTCGAGTATGTTATCTTCACATATGATAAGACATGTGAAGCAGAAGATCTTAATGAAGCAAGGAAGGCCTTATTTGTTAAGGGACGGGTCATGGATAGCGATGTTACGTGTAGCTTTTCCGACCCCAAAACAGATACAAAATTCTTCCAATTTAATTTTTTTTAGATTATTGAACAGGAAACAGCAATGACGACTACATCTGTATCCACAGTTCTTACCAAAACCTTGGTGTGACCGTGGTGCACAGCATGATAAATATGGAGGAGAATTCGGGAATCAGCTTCTTCTTGCTGCGGGTACAGGGAAGCTTCGTCTGTGCCATCATTACAAAGAACTTTTTCGCCTTTTGTTGATAAATTGGAAGAATTTTGGATCTGTTTTGGGGTCGGAAAAGCTACACGTAACATCGCTATCCATGACCTGGCTAATTCACTCGGGCCAGAAGTATGCAGTGGGATTCTATTTTTTCATGCGTTTACAAGCTGTGATACTGTATCGGGCTTTAGTGGAAAAGGAAAGAAGTCATTTTGGAATGCGTGGAAATCATTCCCTGAAGCCACAAAAACCTTCAAAGAATTATCACAGCCTGTAAATGCAATCGAAACCCGTCATTTGGATCTTTTGTCGAGGTATGTTATCTTCACATATGATAAGACATGTGAAGCAGAAGATCTTAATGAAGCAAGGAAGGCCTTATTTGTTAAGGGACGGGTCATGGATAGGTTACCATCCACATCAAGTGCTCTTTTAGAGCACACAAAAAGGGCGTCTTTGCAAGCCGGCTTCATCTGGGTCAGAGTTTTATACCTAATCCAGAATATCCCAATTTCGAAGATTGGGGTTGGAGAAAAGAAAATGGTCTCTGGACTCCATTATGGAGCACAATGAAAGAAACAGCAGCCTCCCTAAAGGAATTGACCAAGTGTTCGTGCCGCACCTGCAGTAGGGGTCGGTGCCAATGCAGGAAGTCAGGGCTTCCTTGTACTGGCCTTTGCTAGTGCGGAGGAGATAATTGTGATTTTAATTGAATAAATATATTATAATTTAATATCCAAGACTTATGTTTTACTTAGTCACTCAAAACCTAGCACTAATACGTTCGTTATACCAATGCATTCGCAAAATATGATAAGATAACATTTAATGATAACATATATATAATATATTCATATAATACATACATAACACACAACGCCCGCCTCCCCCCTCCTATTCCCTCCTTCCACCTGAACTCTCCCACCCCATCCCCCATCCAATAACTCCGTGGGAGCTCGCTTATGGTGTCATCTTAATATTATAGTCATTATTTCTTGCAATAATAAAATAAATGTAAGCATATCTTGAAAACTATAAGTCCTATCAACATACATCCAAAGACTGTTATATAGATAATTTTATAAGGATTATTTGTTACCTTGACGGTTTTCTCCTATCTTTACCCGTTTTCAATAAAAATAAAAATAACTGAAAATTGGGACATAAATGGGGGGGAAAGGGGGGGAAAAAGGGGGGGCTCGACCTGTTTCCCTTCTTTTATTGAAACACATATGTATAAGCTACACACATGCCAAGTTTCATGCTTTCTGCCAGATGGTTTCGTACTTACCAAATAGGACCCGTACTAAAAGTGAAATATTGACTAAAACACCCTTGAGGGTAATTTTTTTCAGGTTTTTAAAATAATATTTAGGGGCCGCGACAGAGCATTTAAATTTCTCATTTTATCTCATTATTTTGAAAATCTGAAAAAAAATACATCATCATCATCAGCCACAACAGTCCATTGCTGGACATGGGCCTACCCAAAAATTTTGAGGGTATATGCCATACTCGCCACGCTTGGCAGGCGGGTTGGTGAGCGCAGTACAAGTGTTCCATTCACAAGGAACGCTGCTGCCCATTCCCTGGATTTATCCCTTAGTCGCCTTTTACGACACCCGCAGGAAGTTATGGGGAGATGCTATTCGAACCTGGCACCACCTAATATTTTTTTCTGTAATATCTATGACTCATCATCTTCCTAGCCTTTTCCCGTATCCCTCGGGGTCGGCTACCTAATCTAGGTGATTGAACAAGGGTACTGGTTTTTACACAGAGCGACTGCCATCTGACCTCCGCAACCCAGAAGGGAAACCAGACCTAATCCTAGATTAGGTTACATACAACCTTTGAATTTCTTCGTAGGTGTGTGCAGGTTTCCTCACGATGTTTTCCTTCACCGTAAAAGCGCCGAATAAACGTACATATGAAATTCGAAAACCGAAAAACACATTGGTACGTGGTGGGATTCGAACCACGACCATCTGCACAGAAGGCCGCGGCCCTATCCACTACACCATCCGGGCTTCATCATCTTAGACGCTACTGTATAAAGTTATTTATAATTTAATACTATTGTCCTATTCTTAAAGTATTCGCATGGTAAAGTCTGGTCGCCGAGAGAACGCCTTTTACCTTACAGCGCGAAACAAAGAAGCTGTGTTATGTTTATCAAATGTATATGTAAACTCCGATTTTTTTAACGTTGCGTTATCGATACAAACTTGTTTTGTGGCCCAAAAACTGCATTATCTCAAACATGCA
>JARACY010004381.1:0-27232 GCA_029255725.1 Scrobipalpa atriplicella | reverse complement strand
TGAAATCGTCGACTATCTTTTTTTTTCATTGTGAGAGTGAGAGTAAGATTCGACGATCGGTCGACTTTTTAGTCGAGTGCACGCTGGCTCTTTGAGTCAGGATCAGGAGGAGTAAGAGTAGAAAATTAAATAATCTTTCAATTATGTTCGTAGTTAGCATTATTAGCACAAAGATAACTTTCAAATTATAAAAGAAAACAAAATTAAGGATTCTGATGAAATATATAGGTGGGCGGGCACTACAATTATTTCAAAAGATATTATGAGACATCTCTTGTTATCTAGCCACACCTTTAAAAATATAATCAAGATGTTTGATCTTATTTTTCATATCCAACTTTATATCAGTCTGGCCACACTGTTCTAACAGTTCCGTCTTTCCGACAACACCCCGTACAGCAGCTGTGTAGAAAGCGGTGCCAATTACGCGGGCAGCTACCGACGCCGGCCACCCTAGACGATCGGGCCAGTTTGTGACATCCTGTATCTCACTCGCCCCGGAAAACTCGAGTAATGAAGACGTATCTCGATGGTCGGTTTCCAATCTCTGATTGGATATAGAAGGTACCAAGCTAAAGTATCGAGTTGGCAGTGGTTTAATTAGCTCCATATTAGCCTGGGAGCGATAGAAATGATCAGCTTCTTCGCGAATATTAGCTACTATAAAAATTAAGGAATCCGAGGAGTTGTATGTATTGATGGGCTCACAACTCGTCACTACTGAGTGCAAAAGGATAAAACACAGTTTCTATGTAAAATTACTCGACTTTTGGCAGACACTGCGGAAATTAAAAGATAATATAAACGTGGGAAATACTGAACACTCTGCTGTCTGCATATTGGAAATATAGTTCCTAGAGACATAATTAAACCTATATGGAAACTTCAACATTTGATGAAGACATTTACAAATTTAGGTTCGTAAATAACACAAAAAAACTACTGGTTTAAAATATAGCAAAGATAAGCCCTTGTATGGGAAAAAATACTACACTGTTTCTCTCTGTTAAGGAGGTGCTCAACACCCATTTAAAGTTTGTGTGGTAGGTTAAGTTTCCTTTACAATATGGTGATAGAATATGACCGTCGGTCGTTTACCTATGTTTAAGGTGCAGTAAAGTATGCTTACTTATGTTTTGGTCAGAGTTGCACTTTCTTATGGTGGTATTATGTTTCTTTAGGTCATCGTAAAGCTTGGGTAAAGAGTTGGTATCGTTTAAATTTTAACTATATTCATATTTCGTAAGAGACGAATATAAATTAATATTCTTAAATATACCTGGATTAATGCGCGGCTTGCACTTAGTCAACTAAAAACCAAACATATAAAATTTACTATAAAAATTTAAATGTTGGATCATAATAAGTACCTAACTAAATAAAAATATGAAAACGTAAACGTAAATTTTTAAAAACATCTTGTAATCTTATACAATACTTATAGAATTTCATAAGAATATTTTGAAGTAATTTTAAATCAATTTTTATAACAAGGAAACCAACACTCCTCTAAAACGCAACATCATCCTATCTTTACTTCTTGTCTCTGATAAGAATGGCATCACTTCCTTAAGATCTCTCGATACATATCTAAATAAGCACCGTATTCAAATCGCTATCCGACGGTTCACGTCTATCGAGCGTGTAACAGTCGATATAATATCGATATCGACTAGTGTTGTTCGTGTTCCGACTGCTGCGGCGGATTTATGAATGGGTCGACAGTGCGGTAGGTACTAGGGAGGGGAAATGCCGAGACGGGTGGTCGATGATTTGCGTAATATTATGAATAAATGGTGAATTGTAAATCATAAAAGACATTTAAATAAAAATAAAAAATAACCGAAAACATCAAGTCAGGACGTAAAAGATACGGTTTTTGTTACTAATGTCTATATTTTAGACATCGTCTCTCAAATTACAAAAAAAAAACTATAAATTATTGACAACCGTTTACCTACCGCGATTAAGAAATTTAAGACTATCTCAAATGCCATATAATTACTAAATAATCCTAAATCTCACATTAATATTCATAACATATCAATATCACATTCAAATATGATCAATAATATACAACATATCGTCATTCAAAATCCTACAAACACATGTTAAAACTGTTTCAATTCCCATATAAATACGACATTAAATCATATAGTCACTGATACATAATTCATAATGGTCATATTAGCATACGGCTACATTTTCAGTACATCTGTAATAAGGCCTCACAAGTAGTGATACCACCTGTATGGGTACAACTTTTGACCCCACAGGGATATCACTTTGCCCTTTTGGATGTAAGATTAATGAGATTAGTGGAAGAGTATTTTTGTCTCGTCATGTGTATAATTTATACATCTACGTGTATGTATATGTATTCTTGTTGATACTAGCTGAAAAGTTTGTTGTATAAAATCAGCGGGAACGAGTTAAATTATAATAATAAAACTAGTCCCTCAATTTTATTTTAGTAAAGGCTTGCATAAATTAATTATGGCCTAGTCCTACTCACGTGGTTAGGCTATTTATTCTGTGGCTATTTAGTAATTTTACAGCTGAATAAGCTGCTGAAATATCATAAAAGAGGGTATAAACTATAGAAACTATTATTAGCTTTCCTTCTATAATGCTGATTCATAGTTTAGCAGCGTTGTGATCTACAATACGGACCATTAATTACTGTATCTTTCAGAAATCGCTTATCTATTTCCGCTATAGCATTTCCATCTATCAAATAAGCGTGATTCCAAATTCTACGTTGCAATAACCAACCTGCTACAATTTGGAACGACGCCAATTCATTACTGTTACAGAACTTGTAGATTTAAAATTAATGTTACAGAACTTGTAGGTTTTAAATTAATGATTAGGTCGAAGGTAAGCGGCTGGATCAAAGGCTTGTGCTCTGTAGCACGGTATGATTTATATAAGGGGCCCTCCCCGACGTGGACATACTGAATAAATTATACTGTAGCTTAATAACGACCGCACATAGCGCTGTTATAGATTGGACGATGAGGAGTCTTCCGGGGGAAATTGCTATTTAGTTGTAAGGCCGTGTTTTTGTGGTGCTTAGATATCAAACTCGATTAAGCGTTATGATTGCTTGTTTAAAATAAATAAGTTGTATGTATTGTAATTCTAGGAAACCAAGAAAAAGCAAAATAATATTGTTTTGTTTTTTAATTTAGAACAAGGCTTATACATATGACGTAAACACAAAAAGGTTTATAGAAAGCATATTGTGCTCAAAAATATTCTAAACTGCTCAATCTTACAATGTATCTAAGACACAAAGAAAAACACAATCTTTCATTGTTTCGCGGTGTTGGTCAATTAACTGGGTGCAATGTCTCGAATTACGCAACACATTTCATCAATCCGGCGGTTTTTCATACTCAGCCAGAGAAATGTATACTCCACAATTAGTTTTAATTAATAGCTACGTTACAGACAACACATTGAGTTGGATTGCAGCAGAGTCATTTGGTTCTAGTTATATTTGGTCACAAATGATGATGACAAAGCGTTTGCAGTTATTTTTATTTAGTTAGGTACTTATTATGATCCAACATTTAAATTTTTATAGTAAATTTTATATGTTTGGTTTTTAGTTGACTAAGTGCAAGCCGCGCATTAATCCAGGTATATTTAAGAATATTAATTTATATTCGTCTCTTACGAAATATGAATATAGTTAAAATTTAAACGATACCAACTCTTTACCCAGCTTTACGATGACCTAAAGAAACATAATACCACCATAAGAAAGTGCAACTCTGACCAAAACATAAGTAAGCATACTTTACTGCACCTTAAACATAGGTAAACGACCGACGGTCATATTCTATCACCATATTGTAAAGGAAACTTAACCTACCACACAAACTTTAAATGGGTGTTGAGCACCTCCTTAACAGAGAGAAACAGTGTAGTATTTTTTCCCATACAAGGGCTTATCTTTGCTATATTTTAAACCAGTAGTTTTTTTGTGTTATTTACGAACCTAAATTTGTAAATGTCTTCATCAAATGTTGAAGTTTCCATATAGGTTTAATTATGTCTCTAGGAACTATATTTCCAATATGCAGACAGCAGAGTGTTCAGTATTTCCCACGTTTATATTATCTTTTAATTTCCGCAGTGTCTGCCAAAAGTCGAGTAATTTTACATAGAAACTGTGTTTTATCCTTTTGCACTCAGTAGTGACGAGTTGTGAGCCCATCAATACATACAACTCCTCGGATTCCTTAATTTTTATAGTAGCTAATATTCGCGAAGAAGCTGATCATTTCTATCGCTCCCAGGCTAATATGGAGCTAATTAAACCACTGCCAACTCGATACTTTAGCTTGGTACCTTCTATATCCAATCAGAGATTGGAAACCGACCATCGAGATACGTCTTCATTACTCGAGTTTTCCGGGGCGAGTGAGATACAGGATGTCACAAACTGGCCCGATCGTCTAGGGTGCCGGCGTCGGTAGCTGCCCGCGTAATTGGCACCGCTTTCTACACAGCTGCTGTACGGGGTGTTGTCGGAAAGACGGAACTGTTAGAACAGTGTGGCCAGACTGATATAAAGTTGGATATGAAAAATAAGATCAAACATCTTGATTATATTTTTAAAGGTGTGGCTAGATAACAAGAGATGTCTCATAATATCTTTTGAAATAATTGTAGTGCCCGCCCACCTATATATTTCATCAGAATCCTTAATTTTGTTTTCTTTTATAATTTGAAAGTTATCTTTGTGCTAATAATGCTAACTACGAACATAATTGAAAGATTATTTAATTTTCTACTCTTACTCCTCCTGATCCTGACTCAAAGAGCCAGCGTGCACTCGACTAAAAAGTCGACCGATCGTCGAATCTTACTCTCACTCTCACAATGAAAAAAAAAGATAGTCGACGATTTCAATTCGCAAGTGCACGCACCGGTAAGCAATAGGTATTCTACACAATCCGATGATAGCGGCCACATCATGCAGTACTCGCTTTTTATTTGAACAGGTGCCGTATTTTTGAACCGCTGGAATCGGAATTCGCATATACGAAAACGCAACATTCGCATGATAAATTGTATGAAAATCGCCTGCAAAAGTTAATCTTTCGTATGCGCATTGGAGTTCGAGTGGTTCAAAAATACGGCTCCGCTCCAGTACTGTACGATCCTGGCTCAAGATGGTACTATTCAGCTCAATCTGATGACTCTGGCAACACCACCACATCACTCGAGGCTGTGTTTTGACGCAACAGCCGTGAAGCTCGTAGCTGCTGGAACAGTTATGGTAATAAACTCCGCGGCGCTTCCAGGCATAGATTCAGCTAAATGTTTTGTAAACAACGTAGACCAAGCTCCATTGGAGTGACACAGGTATAGCCATAGATAACTATAGGTAGAGTATAGCTAATGGCTAAGTGTCTTGAAGTAAAGAAATTTCTGAAAGGTTGTGAATTTGCTATTTTCATGTTACCTACTGAATGTACCAACGCATATCCTAGATCTAAGATTGCTTATTTGAAATCATGATGATCAGAAAAAATAATTAGTTCATTTAGTTTCTTTATTTTGGTCTCCCTTTTCGCCTTCGTCTATAAATCGAAAACAACACGTTATCTTTACAAAAAAAAAAGTACCAGTAAGAGCCGAAAGTAGATCACTGTAAGCCGGAAAAGAATCATCCTATATCCGCGTCACCTCGCTCGCGTGTCTTCTCTCTAATGGGCGGTCGGAAAAAAGCGCAATTGACGAGTTGCGCGCGCGCACGACCGCCGCACCTGGCCGCGCAGAGCGGAACATTCGGAGACTAGACTGCTAGCTGGAGCAAGTGATAGAGGCTGGCGAAAATAGGAGTAAGGATTAATGGTCTAGAGCAGATATTCTCTAATATTACATGTCAGAGGAGTCTTTTTCTGATGGACAGTAAAAAAAAGCGGCAATTGATGAGAGTGTGCGCACAATCGCCGAACGTGGCGTGGCCGCGCAGAGCGGAACACTCAGGGACTAGACTGCTAGAGCAATAGAAGTTAGTGCAGATAGGAAAGAGAACCTATGCGCTGACTTTTCCCTCTGGTCACTTGTTTTCTTTATCACCTGAATTCTGCAGCTGGGTCGAATTCAAGCAAGCAAGAATTCAAGCAATTCAAGCAAGATGGAAGTGTCCACGATAGCGCAATAGCAGTAATTATTTAGTCTTGAGCCAAGGGTAGGTCAGGGGTGATTCAGTCAAAATCGACGGTTGAGTAAGTTTACGCAAAAGGAGCCTGTTCACTCTCGCTTTGATTATACTTTTGTGAAACGATGAGCAACTAATTCCTATGAAATACGGGGATACAGATGGTATTGGGTAAAGGTTATCCAAATATTACGAACAAGACACCGTCTTCGTAGACTCTACAAGTAATCTTATAGCAAGAACGATCAGTCCTTCAAAGTATTCCTAGCTGCTAGCAGCGCAGGCGCAGCGCGGCGCGTGCATTGAGCACACGCCCGGCGGCCATTCGAAATCGGAGCGATTTTAAATTTGACCATTGTCACGGAAGGTCCGGTTGCGGTCGAAAGTAGACCTCGACAGGCCGACCGCTCTCGTAGGAAGTGTTTATAGTTATAGTCGTTAGATGTAGGGCTGCCATTTGTCTGGATTTGTTTAAATTTGGAAGGCATAGGGGTACCTTACCTAGGCAGGGTTTTTTAAAAGGTCAAATAGCGTCCTCAAAATATGTTTACGCAATACGCAATTTCCTAGGCAAGGCTTCTGTCTAAATTCCGCAATATAGGTGAAAGCAGGTTTAGTTTCTTATATACTAGACTGGGAGCGATTGAAAAATATGGAATATTCCAGCTTCTTCACTTATGGGGCATACTGTATGTAGAATTCAGTAAAGGGGTACGAGTGTTTTGATATATTTCAATTTAGGCTTGACTGACAACCTATCTCTGTAGCAACGCACAACACAGTTCGTTGTTTCTAGAATGACACGCGGACAGGAGTGGCGAAAACGTTGATGCTCTACCTACCCCGTAACGAATATAGGCGTGACTGTATGTATCTATGCAGCCCTTGTTACAGTGGTTAGATGGAGTAGGGCTGGCTAAAGAGATAAGACTAGAGGTAAAAGTTGAACTGGCTGCTACAGTTTTGTGGGGATTTTATTGCTAGAGATAAAGAGGTGTGATTGCAAAGGAAAGTTACGTTGGTGCGAGGTATTGACAATATTGGTATCCCAAAGTATTTATCGACACTTAGAAATTGTGTTTCTCGTTTGCAATAACAAGTACTTTAAAAAGTTAAAAAAACCCAACTGCGTAGTAGGAAGTGAGCTTTAAAATTTTAAATCATTATAGATCTTAAACGATTTTTCAAAAGGAAAATTTGATTTTCAAATATTTATTGATTTTCAAATACCTATTCAATGATACCCCACTCGATATAGTTCATCGCCTTAAATTTTCTTATTTTCACAAAATGGCATCTGATTGTCGCCATATAGATTTTTTTATCAAAATCATGACTTCAGTGACACTCGCATGGTTAAAACGAATCGATTGACGTAAGAATAATTAAAATCGGCTTACGCGTTTGGTCTCTAAAGCGCCACAGAGGATCAAACATACATAGATAGACTGATAAACACATTGCCCTCCTTTGCTTTGCACAGTAGGGTAAAAAAATACCTCTTAGATTAATATGTTACATAATTACCTAACTTTTATAATTACTGTATTTATATTATTATAATTCAACTTTATAGTAGCCTCTAATAAATCATAATGAATGATAGATACTAAGATTAATTAAAATCTCTGTCACGTTCTTTGCACAAAAACCCTAGCTAATTAATTCTCTATTTCTCCAAAGTCAAGGGCAAAAACTGAGTGCACTTTTTAGATCAAATGGAATTAAAACAAATGTCGAAACAAAACGGTCACGGTCAAATAAGGTTAAAAGATCTTAGATTGGTCATCCTATTTCTACGGATATAATAAAAAATAAAATTAAAAACCTTTTTGAACTTGACTTAAAATAATTTAGTCTTTATTTACAAGATATTTATACAAAAAAAATATTGCCACAGTAATACCAATACATCATAGATAAAACAAATAATACCGAAGCGAACTTAAAATCTCGCAAATTATAAATACAGACGCTACCTACATTATATAGTGTTCTAAAGTGGCACTATGAAATGCAAATATGTACTTTTTTGACGTACATATATATTTCAGATAGCTCAGTTATTTTCACACAACTATTTTAAAATTGTAGCATTTCTCACCAATTTTTAATTGCTTTTAAATAGAACCCTAGAAAAACCTAAAATAAGCTTCGAATCCATCAGTTTTTGCATCACAAGACCCACAAATAATACCGACGGTGTATCAACCTCAGCTCTGTCATCAGGTGATCTGAACCGTGGAAATCGATTACGGTCAATTCGATCGAATCGATTTTCCCGCACCCAATAATCGGTGAAAAGTTTAGAAAGAGTTGTAATTTCCTGTTTCTGAATATTAGTATTGACTTTCTCTGTGTTAAGTGCGCATATACACTACACCATGTGTAGTTATCTTAACCGTATTGTAGGCAGGTAAGGCTCGTATTTATAAAGCGATCTAAAGTTTGAGTGCAGTATTAAGTGTAGATTTGACAGACCGTATTGTACTGAAATGACATTTCTGATACGAACTCAAACTCGCTGTCACTCTTGAGAGCTGAATATAAATACGGGCCTAAATGTAATAGTAAATAAATATACAGACAGACAGATCACAGTATTATTTTCAAGGCATCTTGACGAATTATTTAAATTTTCACAGTGAACTATGATTAGGAACTATGATTAACATCTATGATTATGAATTCCCATTATTTATCCAAGTTGATGTTTTGTTTTGATTTCATTATACTGGTGTAGGTAGATTATAAGATTTATTCACCTGTTCAACTTTAGTTTGAGCGTACTATTTTTATTGCGTTTTTTGTCGCTCCATAGAGGTCGCGCGCGTCGGAATCCGATTGAACTTGGACCGAATTCATTAAAATACTCCAATTCGTTTTCTGATGCAAGTCCATCGGTGAAAGATCGAAATTAAATGGCTTGTTTTGTTCGCGTTGCTTTTCATTCAACTTTGAAGATTGAATATGAAATGCCAGAAATGTTTTGGCTTCCGTGACCTGATTATTTAGAAAGGCTGTTGTAAATATGTGCATGGTGGCCAGAGTTACCTATAACCGAAGTAAAAAAAAAGTTTTAGGATATTCCACTTCATTGTTCTAAGTTTAAATTCAAATTTCTTATATTTACTTCCGTGTAAAAAAAAAAAAAAGTTAAATCCTCACTGGCAATCTCTAAACTTAATCTCTTCGAATAAAGAACGCATTTTTGAACATGGAATATTTTCGGAAGGTATTGCGATGAGGAGGGGTCCCGTGGCAGACGCGCTGCCGTGCTGATGCTGGCCTCGCTGACGTCACGCCGCGCCGTGGACGCCGAGGCGCCGGTCGTCTGGCCCGCATGGTGCTATTCAGGTACTATAAGCAGCTGTAGTTAGGAAGGTGTTGCGATGAGGAGGGGTCCCGTGGCATAGCGTGCCTGCAGCCCCGTGGGGAACGGCACGGGACGCCGAGGGAACCTAGTGCTCTTAATTTGAAGGTAGGTTCAATAATTTATACAGGGAATAGAATAGGTACCTACACCATCTGGATGTTTACTCAAATCGTGTGACATAGATTTTCCAATACAAAATTATTATGCTTGAAAAGATTGTTTGACTTTTACAATATAAAACGCTACGCTTTTCGTAGCATTTCTTCCATTTTCTACGAAAACTTACGGCAATCGCCCATACTCTACATAATAATTAAATTCTGTAATGCAATATTAATGCTAGGTAACCTAGTAATGGCAAGTAGTGGTTACCTGTCAGACGGTAGTGGCGAGTAGGAAAAACTGACAGCATCGCTCAGTGCGCGCGCCGTGGGTGGTGGAGTGGCAGGTGCGCCTGCGCATTTCCATACCCTCGCCCCGCCATGTGCCTCTGGGATAGGCACAAAACGGTGTATCTTAAATTTTGATTAAATGTCGGTTCTGATTGATAGAAACATTGTTAAAAAAGATACCTAAGATAATTTTACTACTTACAATAAAATAGTAGTCGTAAGAATAATTTATTTATAGCACCCACATTCCACGAACTGAAAATTCACATGACAGGAAAATGAAAAGCTCCACTTATAATTAAATTTAATCTAACAGTAGCAGTAGATTTTCTTTGTTCGTTTATAATGTATTGTTATTGTCATAACATAAAGCTTTATAATTTATTTTATAAATCGTTCATTCTTTTGAAAATATTGTGACATAACTATGACAACTAATAGCGGTCTATTCTTCTTATACTTTTCAGAGCTATAATGTATGATACACCGGTCTGCGTATCTCATGACCTTCCTACTTGCGAATGCTCAGAGCTTTTTTAGGCCCCAGAAGCCTTATTAGTTTAAGTTCAGTTTTTGTGTCGCTTTTTGTAATGTAAGATATGAAAGGATGTTGTGATTCATATGTGCCATCGGTTTTATATTTAATAAATTCGAATCAGCGTACACAATCTTAAACAAAATTAGAAATTTTCTTATTAAAGTATTTCTTTTGTTGTAGTTAAACAATGGATTATTATTGAATTCAATCCCGTAAAACTGGTGCTTAAATATTGGGACCTTAGATATAAAACATCACAAGAACCACGACGTTAAAAAAAAAATTCTCATTCCTAAAAGTAATCAGGCACTTTCATCTCTTAAACTGCAATAAACTGATTACAGTTCCGGTAAATGTGGAAAAGTGTCAGGTAATGAGGATAGTTACTGCCCAGTGCCTCACCTCAGATGCTGAGTGAAGACATTGGACTCCCAGTGGAGTGGAATCGTGATCACCACATTACCGCACTTTGTTGGATACTTAGGAGTTAGTACGGTCAGCAAAAACATCGAAAGAAGGTTGTGCATAATTTTATTTCAGGTTTATTATTCAGCATTATATTCTTTAATGATACCATACTTTTTTATCGTTGACAGTGACTGATCCACTGAGGACAGATCCGCACCAAAGACCAACACGAAAAGTTAAAATTGCGTTACTGTCTGTCTTTTATACTACTTAAGCTATAAACTCTACATTATTGCATCAGTCCGGAAATAAGGTATTTGACGAAAATTAATCTTTCGCAAGTAGGCCTACGGTAGCTAATAGTATAATACGAATACTAGGTAATAATGATGTCCAATTATTTCGTTGAAGCAGGTTAAAGTTATACCGACAGCTCCGTAACCACGGGTGGGTGTCGGATGACAAAACGCAGGAAAAGGAGGCACAAGCCTTGTCTCACAACAAACAAGTAAGCCGTGTCAAATATTCAATACGTAAATTATTGACGCATTTCTGTTATTTATTGCAGGTTAAACTGTCAATAATCAAGTCAGTAATTGAATCAGTGTTGCGAAGCCAGTAATTAAAGTTTACTTTGATTTATGCATGCTGTTATAAATTAATACATACAGATTCCTAGCATTGTCTTATACTGTCAATATTCTAGATTCGGTTCATAAAAATATGGATGATCCAGGGTTAATATCCTTATGCTGCCTTCCTTTAGCCCAGAAACTGACGCCTTCTGATGTAAGCCGCGCTGTGTCTATGTCTACGAGTATACTAGCTATTTTTAATATTTTGTTATTTGCTAACGGTACCCCTGATTTCCACGGTGGCCGTGAAACTGTGGGCAATTCGACAATTACTCGAAAAGCCCCTACAAGCCCACGGCAGCGATTGCTACAATTTAGAGAGCTCGGTGCTAAACACCCGGTATTAGACTTTATACGAGGTCTTTTGATTAGTACTGTCAGTTGGTCACACGTTTTGTTCTAGTCAGCGTGATGAGTGAGATTCTTTAAATTTCTTTGGGTGTGAGGAGAACCTTTTTGATAGCGGGAGTTTTCAATCCAAATGGCTTTTAAATTATCTATAAGATACTTTTACTGAATCATGTACTAAGTATGTTGTAAAAGATCTTTGAATCCGATTTCTTTGGTTTATATGTATGGTATGTCTTATAATATGTTCATTTGTAAAATTTTCATCGGATGCAAAAATGTCTCTTGGTAAATATTTCATAAATCATAAGTTTTCTCTCAAATTGAAAAATTAGTAGTGACTATCAGATAAATATTTAGGAATATGAAAAAGAATCCCTGCTATAATTAGCAAACTAAACCAACCGAGTTTCGATAAATAGGTAGATGTTACTACCATGTGAACTATTAAACAAGGGAAGAATACAATACGTTAGGTGTAATAAAACCAGGGATTCATTAACTAATAATTCAATATGGTCAATATTTATACAGAGATTATTTACAATAGTTGGATTGGACATTCCAATCCGGTTGGCGGCATTGACAAGGCAACCCCAATCTATTCTCTGGGCGGGGTTTTCAATCATTATCATTATCTAACTGCTGAATACATAAATACTAACATTAATTTCATTTATATTTATAAAGGCCATGATGTGGGCTTGCAGACTATAATTTATATCAGTCAATTTATGCGACATTTTTAAAACAACTTTCCGTAAAATAGATACAATAAAAAAATTATAAAATAATGGAGAAATTTTACTTTGCAGAATAATTAATTAATATAGCTAAACTTATTAGTAACGTTTTGTATAAGTAAGGTTATTTTTCTTAAATTTGATTTATACAAATAGTACAGGTATATAAATATCGAACTTGAGTTTAAGCAGGAAATGCATTAATATTGCTTCGATTTAAGCTCATTAAGTTCTTTAAAGGACTAGGAAAGTAAACTGCTAACATATTTACAATGATAAATTGTAAATACTATTAGAAGTTAAATTTGCAATTAAAAATGTATAGTCTTATGTAGGGAAAGTCACTTTTTATAAGCACATCTAAGTAATATAAGGAATACTAGAACCTTTGAATTCGATGATAAATTCAAGCTGGAAACAAATAAACTGAAAACAAAATGATGAAGATCAAATTAGTATACAAAGTCATTAGAGTTACCATTCAGTTATTAGTATGTTTATTAGCATATCTATTTTATAGTCCAGCGCAGTCTATAATATAATTTCATCACCACCACAGATATTTATGATAACCTTCAGGGTGTGCATATAAAACTGTTTCTAATCCAATCAACAGGGCACCTATAAGTATGTTACAAGAGAGAAAATATAATTAACAAGCTGCTGGCTGTATAGAGCTGTCTGTGGATTTATAACAGAGCATTCTAGATGTTATAGCACTGTTTATAGACAATAATCCGATAAGAGGCTTTCCACCCGTGACTTTCAGAGAAGCATCGAGTTGTATATTTTCTAGAGCATTATCATTGACGTCAACAAGAATACAAAAAAAAACTACATATTTTTTTTTTATAGAGATACATATCCTATCACATTCGTAGGATCTTACTTTGAGAGAGATGAAAAAATGTAACTGATAAGTGCCAAAAAATTAAAAGATACCTACTTTCCTATTTGTTTACGAACATTGCAACTATAAGCTAATGAAGGGTAGGTACCACTTGTATTAGTCAAATTATGAGTAAATAGTTATTTTATTACGTATATGTTCGTATTTCGTACGTAATGAACGCGTATTAAGTACTTATCGCGTGTATGCGTTTATGGCAACCGTTTATTGACTTGAATATGGCATGGATAAATTTCATCTCGTTTATAAACTAGGTTTATATACACCGATATATTATATCGGTTAGTACAATAAAGTTTGGCCAGAATCTGAATGAGTTACAAATATTTTAAGAACTACCTCACTATTTTAGATTAGGTATTAGTTCTGATATGGTTTCAGATTTCACTAATAAACAATGGCTTAAGATACCAAAATCGCTTATTTATATTCAAACTGTCTTTTAACTAACTAGATTCAAAGATAATGAAACCGAATCTAAAAATCTAAACTATTGAGATTTTTTGTTTAACATACAAATCGAGGATAAATGATCCAAATCTTTTAACAGTAGAAATTTTAGACATTCTTCACGGTTCAACAATGCGGAGTTTTTACCTAAATCTAACTCAATCAAACATTCCGATGCCACACCTGATACTTTTAGGAAAAGACGTAGGAAAAGTATTTTAGCTGGTAATTTGACTGCTGCCATCGTTGGTTGGAAGAAGTTGGTGTTGTATAAGCTAAAACTCCTCTAAATTCAATGATGGGTAACCGCGGTGACCAATCACCCTACGCATACGCCGCCCTCTCCTATGCAAAACAATTATACATTACATAATATTCAATTATCACCATCATTATGAGCTATGCTAACTCTCTTCGCTTATGATGGGTGACCGGTGACGCTACCACGCGTGCGCGTCGTAGGCGGCGCACGCGCACCCGCCACGCCTCTCGTTATTCATCGCCTACGGTGGAAAAGGCAAATACCTACTTCTTACTTCCTACTAGTGCCGCATTTTTTGTCCGATCTACTTTATTATTATCTATTTTTTTTGTGTTCCGTTTTTGTCATAGATTTAGAGTGATGTATTTTGGTTGTATTATGTTTGGTTGGCTCGTATTTATAAGATTGAGAGCAATATTGAGTGCGGATTTGACAGGTAAATTTGTACTGGAATGACATTTCTGATACGAACTCAAACTCGGCCTAAGATTGCTATTTGACTTAACTGTAAGATTCAAGATTCAATCATTTATTGCATTCATGTGTAGGTAGGTACATGGTTGAATATAGGTTTACTTTTTTTTGCTAGGTAAATTTTTTTGCTTATCCTTTCTTTTGGAGTTTAACATTTTCCCAAAGAACAATATTTTCCAGGTATTTTCTCTGCGATTAGCCGAGACATGTTCAAACAACAGAATGGCGGTATCACTATGAACAATGTGCGGAATCCGCCCATGTGTGCGAATAACCAGGAAACTGTTTAACTACCTGCGTAGGCGCACATTCTTTGACCAACAGTAATTTCATGCCATTTTCTCTGCATAACTTTGTATTAGTTCAGCACTTGTAGGCGAATATTTATACTGTAAATATTCCGGTCTTCTCAAAAGATTTAGTTATACTTAACCCTTTAACAGCATACGAGTCCAAATATGACCAAAGTTTTTTTATCAGTTATTTTCACTCAGTAAAGGTAACCAAACAAATATAAATTATCAAAAATGGGTGGTCATATTTGGACTTGTATGCGTTAATGGTTTAATAGTCCTCCCAACCAATTTTAATGGAGGACAATCCCTCTGAGATTAACAAACTGCGCGAGACATAGTTTTTATTGCGCGACTGTTCGCGCAACACAAAAAACTTAGTGCAATATCTATTCTTTCAATCTCTCTCGATCTCTCGATTCGATCAGCCTGCACTGTCCTAAACAAACTAGGTCCTACATCTAGAAACAACAAGCGCCACCGAGAATCGAACCCGGGTCCAGGTCGAGATCCTTCGGCTCAAACCGCGGAAACAGTTCAAATATATCCTGATTTAAATTATGTCAATCCATGTTTCAACCCAATTTGACCGATAAGAATCAAAACAACATAAAAAGAACGAATATATTAAAACTCCGTATTTATAACCTTTTAACTTCTCAGTATTCCTGTTATTCGAAAATTACATTAAAATTACGATGCCGAATTAAAAATACAAGTAAAATAATGCTCTTTTATCCATATCGTTTCATTAAAATTAATGCAAGTTTAAGATAAAAAGTAAATGTAAAATCTTTCCCTGTTTGCCCAAAAAATTCGTATATTAGGTAAATTTTACGGAAATTTTTAATGAATTTATTCCAGCATTTTTTTTTAAATGGTATTAAAGTATCTTGGCACATTTATTGATATGAAACCATTTGTTTTACCCTATTTCTTGTACACCAAACTAAAGTACCTAATTTCTTTACAATCTCACGCTTCTGTTTCATAAATATGTATAAAAGGCATTCACTTAATCGGGAGCTAACCCGAACCCATTGAAAGTAACCTTAACGACCTCGACGAACCTGTTTACAAAATGAACAAACACATACGAATACAATTTTTATTATAGCTTCTTTTCTGCTCCAACATTTTACGGTTGGTCGGATGGACAGCTTTTTTGCAATTGAGTGCAAATTTGATAAGCGCTTTAATGATACAACCATTTCAGTTAAATTGCTTATTAATACAAGGTGTTATCGATACAAACTTGTTTTACGGTCTGTAAATTACTTTTTCTTACAATTTTAAAGAAAGTCGACCGCAAAACATATGTTTGTAACAAGGTTATTGTCTGCGGTTCCGAAATTTGAACCTCTGCTAAGTTGCAAGAAAATAGCTGTTTATGGGCCGCAAAGAAGTTGGTATCGATAACGCAAGGTTAAAAAAAACGGAGTATACGCACAAAAAATTAACACTAGATCAATTTAGAGTAACCAGCGCACTGCGTAATGATACCCAGATGTTCAGTATAATAATACTCAATTATTAAACTGAGGCTGCGCCTGCGACCGATTCATTGCTTTCTCCGGCGCTACTGTCGACCAAAACATGCCATTACATTGATTACTCTAGATATCTCAATTGCCAAGAATGTAATTTTGATACCGGGTCTTAATACACCATGCATTACACTAATGAACATGTTTTATCCTTTGTCAATATAAATTTGACGCTCTCGGAAAAACTTTACCTTGACATGTATTTCTATAGTTTTCTATCATAATGTGCGTTTTATTTAAGGTTACTGGTATTATAAATTTGTAACCTACCTAATCCCCAAGCTATTATTTGTTCTTAATAGTTGAGTGCTGAGATTCTTACTAAGTACCTAAGTAGTTAAACTTATATTTACTTATCTCTCTAACAAAGGCTGAACTTTTTAAAACTGTTTTACTGTATGTGAACGACAAAAATAAATAATAAATTGTGTTACATGCTTCTCTTCTATAGAATTATATCTTTAATTTTATGGATTATTTATTAGAGTAACCAAAAAGTCCCAATATACAGTTCGGTGACCCGCAAATCACTAACAACTCCACAATCCAGTAGTCAAAACACCTTGTATATTCTGTGGTATAGTAAAAACGCATTAAAGAGCACACTCGCCGAACTATAGTTACCATTCCGATCATAAAGTTGGAAATTGTAATTTATGCGCCCATAAATAACTCGATTTTGGTTAATTAATAAAACCGGCTACCGGCTACGTAACGTTTTGGAAACGAGCTTGGAATTCTGGCGACATTATATAGGGTATAGGGTATTTATATATAGGGTATTTACCCCACGTGTCTCTAAATGGAGGAGGTTTATTTTACTTACTCATGTAACTAAACAACATAACAATGTATCTTTCTCAGCAAAATTTTCAACAAATAGGTGTTTAATTAACACGTCAAATTTATAAGACAAACAAATGAATGCAATTTCATCATTGACTTGTAAAATTGTGTAGTATCATAATAACTATCACATCTACAACATGTAACTGAAAGGGTATATGCATCGTGAAAGGTGTGAATCTGCCCATGAAACTGAAAAACTTTCCCTAAGGAACATAGGTCGAAAAACGAAAAAAAAGTTTTGACTTCCCATACTAAATCCGCTATCAGCTGATGCATATTGTATGGAAGGTCATTTTTTTTTTTTTCGTTTTTCGACCTATGTTCCGTAAGGCAAGTTGTTCAGTTTCATGGGCAGATTCACACCTTGCACGATGCATATACCCTTTCTGTTAAACGTTGTATATTTTATTAAAAAAGTATCTGCTTTTTTTATCATCCTGTATCTACCTACGCGTTTTATTCCGAAAATGAAGAAATTATCGAGCTGTAACGAGGGCTGTACAGATGTCGATAAAAATGCGACATATCGACTATAAGCCGGTCGGGATTACGTCGGCCCTTTTAGCGTAAATTGGCCGCGTTACGGCCTGCGGGCGTCTGCGTTTATATTAAGAACTAGCTAGCTTTACAATGCACGATTTTGTACATGAACGTTAAATGAAGAAATTATCGAGATATATAACCCTTCTTTGACAGTCGGGTAAAAATGCGACAGATCGACTGTAATGCTCGTGTGTCCTTTTGGCGTAAATTGGCCGTCTTATGTCCGGCGGTCAGGCCGATGGACGGCAGTGTTATGTTGAGAATAGGCTTTAGTTCGCCATTTTGTCTGCGGGTAGGTAATTTAAAGTTCAAGTTTTTATTTTAATTTGAAATGGTCTTGCTCTTGACTTTAGCTACTCTAAAGTCTAAACCACTGGTAAAATAGTCCTCCCTACCGTTTGACGGCGGCCAATGTCTCAGAGATCGATTTTAATCGGTAATATCCTGGATAACTGTAATTGGTTTACAGTGTAATCATTATATATTGTACCTAATATTAAAACTTAAATAAATAAATCCGCGCGAACTAGTTTTTAATCATCACAACACACATCAAGTGCACTCTCTATTCCTTCAATCTCTTGTTCTGATGGGACAGACTGACTGGATTTTAATCGTTTTTTTTTACTTTATCCATACAAGCAACATTAGGTAATTTTAGGACATCATAATAAAAACAAGAAGCCGCCATTAAGAAGGCACCTTTCTAAATAAGTTTGGCGCTCCGAGCCATCAATTTTATCACCCAACACAACGATATATAAAATAATGACAAAACGGTCGACAGGTGGATTTTGAGTACAATACGCTAACAAGTGAAGTAAAAAACAACGTTCTATAATATTTACTAACAATTTGTTAATATTAGAAAAGAATTTTGTCTGCCAAGATATACAAATACTTTGTTAGAGTCGAAGCAAACCCATTGAGTTTTTTTTTATTGAACACAATCTTTTGGGTTGCTGTCAAGTTCAGTCTCTGACACAGAGACACTGTTATGTCTATTCGTTATAAAAATATACGCACGGTTTTATTTAATTAATTGCAGTATTTTCTGAATGCTGTCTGCGTAGTTGAAACAAAACAATAAAGATAAATGAACAAAAAACTAACCCGGATGACTGTCGTACGAGTAAGAGTTTCATTATATTCTTACACAACAAGTAGGTATATTATATAGTAAGTAGGTGGTTTTGCAATACATACTTATTACTATAATTTAGAGTAATCACTATTTGGACACGCGTTTTCTAGGCACGGGACACTCGTAGCGTCTAATGGTATTTCGTGATGAATTGTCGTACGTACATTTGTCACGTTTTATTAGAGATTTTCATCTTATGATGCTGTGAAATTTTGTAAAGTAGGCGGGCTCAGTGGCGGGCAACTTCCTTGTTTAGAGATTGTTACTTTTATACCAAAAGGCCTTATAATGTTAGTTGTATTATATTCATCATCATTCGCTTGCCCTTAACCCATTTATTTGGGGTCGGCGCAGTACGTTTTCTTCTTCCATTCATCCCTGACCCTGTCAGCCGTCACTTCAACATTCACACCTGTTTTAGACATATAATCTTTCATTAGTTGTATTATATAATATTGTCTAAACTACTTTAGTACACCGACTATTATAAGTAGCTCGACTGGGTTTTAGAGAAGCGGCACTAAGTCCACCATGGTGGTATGCCACATATCTGCCCGAGGGTGCCGTAAAGGCCAACTTAGGTAGGTATATAATGTAGGTACTTTGAGGAAATGTTTTTTGTACTTTCTCATACAAACACAACCACCTCGATTCGATAATTTTGTCACTTACACTCGGTATAAATAATGTAGAGAATGGATACCAGCGTTTTGCTATGAATGTAATATCTTGCACTACGCTTGCTTCAAGTGTGGTGAGTAAGTATGGCAATTGCCCCCAGGGTACTTTTACCATCTTACCCCTGGGATCTCGAAAAGCTAATCCAGTAGTGAACTGTTAGTAGCTGATCAATAGTAGTCCAGTATAAAAGTAGAGATGAATTTTAAATCAGAACGGTCACCGCTGTCACGGCGCATATCTAAGCGCGTGTCGACGACGCATGCGCGAGGTAATCATGCATGAATCGCTGTGCAGTCGCATCACCTCTGTTAAGTACTAACTAGACCTGCGTGCCGAGGCGGCCAGTGGCATCAATCATCGCATACTTATGCTATGAAGAAAAGTATGCGATTTAGTTTTCTTTGACCTGTGAAAGCTGGACATGAAACTTTACAATAAAATTGATAGCTGTTACTTCATGTTAGTAAAGTGCATGCTAGTTCATATTTTTATGTCACTGTCACTATTATAATAGTAATCTTATACTAGTAAGTATGAAGTATCGTTATAAATCAGACGTGTCTAAGAAGGAATTATTAGAACACAGTCATTATCATCAAGTAAAACATTTTTAATTAGGTAAGTATGTCACATTTTCAAATATGTATGTATAATCAATCGAGACTTTTAATTATTTCCCTGTCACCAATGGCAGGCGATGCTGAGTGTCTGTATTTCATGAATATAGTCAAACACACTCGATAAACCGTCCTATAGATATAATTTCTGTGATCGCGTGACTCTTACGCTTCAGTTAAACGCCATTTTGAATCTGATGTCAAATTGCTTTGATGTAGCCGAAAGTGAAATTTTGTCCTTTTTTGATAGCCTTATAGATTTTATCCTATATTTTCTGTATTTTTAAAATATTTATTTAATTCGGAACAGCACACTTTTCTTTAATTATTGTGCTAAATAGAGGTGGTTATAATTATCAAGCTTAACTTGCTCAGCTCAAGCTAAGCTAAGAGCCAAAGAATAAATTATACGTGACAAACAAAACTTGCCATTAACTACGTACTACAAACAATGCAATTTGCCAATTTACCTAACAATATGCCTTAGTACTTACCATTAAGGCAATCGCACACCACAATGAGGCGCGGCGAATCGCCCCGTCGAGTCGCCCACCACGCCGCACCACCGACGCGCCGCCGCAGCGTTCTGCCGCGTCAGTGTGAAAGGAAATTTATAGCGAGATGTGACGAAAGGGGAATCTGGTCACGTGGCTTAGATTGACTTTGTATTATATTACAATTTTGTGTTTTTTTTAAAACGCGAATTAAATTTCTCTCTTTTTAAATTGTCGCAGGCGTCAAACGTTTAAATTCTATTGATATTAACAGAGATATTTTATGGACAATGGACATGTTGCATATGTTGAAAGTTAACTTTGTCACCCTTAATGACAAAAAAATCTTAGGAAATAATAAATAAGTAACACATTTCCACACAGCTCTATCGCCTGAAGCAGACAGGTGCATTGTCTTAATCATGTTTCTTTTGTAACGCGCGCAAATTACTATCATTATCAGTCTAGTAGCGACAGCACGTAAAACCGTGGTATTTTATTGCAGTTTAATAAGCCATGTGGAATTATTTACTAGATTTGGTCATTTTCAACTGTCACTTACGTAGAAAAAAAGGAGGTTAATATAATATTTGGCATAGTGACATCGAATTTATTTTAAAATTAATATATAGAATGTACCAGCTGCTTTCCTTTACGGCCATACTGTTTGACTAACTCAAAGGCACCCGACGATAGAATCTATTGTAATGGGCTGACAACTCGACACTACAGCATGCAAATGTAGCAGCAGTGATGATTTTTTTACATTGCTAAAACATCTTACCACAAAAAAGTATATCACACACATTGTCATTAGTTATGTATTATTGAATTAAGTGGGATGAGAGAGGTAATAAAAAATATGTTATTTCATATTTACACCCACATAAACATAGATTTATTTCAATAAGTTGCGATGAAATACGTGTTCAAGTTTATGTAGGTATCTGACCTGACATCTCTAAGTTATAACCAGATCTTAAGTATAGAGCTTTGGACTATGTCATAGCTTTATGAAAACTTTCTCGAAAACCTCTTAAAGCTACACAAACTTTACCCTATTTTTCCTGTTCTGTCGTGTTAGTTATTAAGTCGAATGACCCAAAGAACGCTGAAATTCGAGATTTTTAACCACCTATTTGGTCACTGACTCTCTGACTTGGTACTCCTAACTACCACTATCAAAGGCAGTCACTGAACCGCAAAAGATATTTTTGTTTAAATTAAATGAAAACTTTTCTTTACAGCCAAACTATCGACGTTATAAATAACAAACCTACTTAGGTACGTTAAATCCAATAATAATTTTAAGGTAGTCTTAAACTATAAAACGTAGTATTGTCTCTTTTTGCCCGTCAAATTATCATTCTATGATTTTATTCGCCTTTGGACACATTTACGATCAGTTCCCATGAATGTTTAATGAGTTCATGATATCGACAGGTGAGATAACTTCATTATTGATAAGTTTGTTTGCCTATAATGCATTACAATACAAGCGATGGACTAGAATACATGAATATTATTATTTTACTGAAATCAAAATGACAGGTTCATCCCATTACAGAAAAAAATCAACGATTTCCAGGTATTGTTTTGATTAAAATTTTGTTTTTTAATATTTAATTTAGGTACTAATAAATATTATTTCTGTTTCAGGTAAAAATCACTTTATTCTGTCAATGGAGAGTAATATGTAAGTTACGTATGCGTTTCTAATTACTTAAATAGAATCATGAAAGTGATTATAGCGTCAATTTTTTTTTTATGTTTTACCAAATTAATCTCCAAAGTCAAATAAAATATTTGATTCAAATGTAATTGCTAGTGACAATAACTTTCTAGTTACATAAACTTCTCCACCCCATGATAGATCTTTCCGAAACCTAATAACTACGCTCTATAAAATCTTCACCGATCTCGACGCAGGCGCAGACCCAAATCGCCTACAAAGAGGGCATTTACATATTATCTAGGATCCAATTAATTTTACAACATATTGCTATTAATTGCCTTTATTTATGCGGCTGAGGCACGAAACTGAATCTAAATTAGGGCTTTTACGTAGCTTTTACCCAGAAAATGTTGTACAGTTGTTTTAGCTCAGGACTGCAGCTAAGCGATACTTGTAGTTGGGCGTACAGACACGCGCCCTTGTGCGCGTCACTTCAGGTTTACTATGGCGAACTCACGCGCACTTAGGTAATGTGCGAGTAAGTACATTTACACACACAAGTATGGCTAGGCTGCAGTCGTGAGTTAAACATCTGGACTAGGGCTCGGTGAAGTTACGATTATACGTGTTTTGTGGCCGTTTCATATAATTTATACTAACTGTTATAGAATATTAAAACGGAATCAATTTGCTGGGATTCGTAGTTTCCGTGGTTATGCAGATTCGTCTATAAACTTGAAATTATTAGCCACCTTGGACAAGGAAAGGATCTGTCAGGGGAGTTGTTTTAGTGTACATTAACCCTAGGATAAGTGTTATGTTATATTTTTCGCAATCGTTTTATGGAATCTCAAGAATAAAACACTTTATTTAAATATTATGTTATGGTATCTTGTGCAAAACTGACGGACAAGTAAACAAAACACCAGATGCTCAGACTTGTCACCTCGACGGATCACCTCACATCCCTAGTTCCTCCATGATAAAAAGATTACATACAATTTAAATAAACAAACACATACGCGACAGGTTGACACCACAATATTCCAATCTAGCTCCTAAGCTGGTTGTCACGGAGCGGATGGCAGGCCTACCTGTCTACCGGAAAACCTACAAGTAGCATTGAGCATTGAACCAGATCACTAACAAGACCATGCACACCTGCCCAGGACGTACTGGTTTTGCAAACATTGTACATGGTAATGCTGGTACAGATTTGTAAGTGATTTTATTGATGGACTCTGTAAGGAGAGATGAAAGCTAGATATCTTGTTTGCGTTGGTACGTTTTTCCGTTTTAGATAATAAATTATGATTCTTCTTATAAGAAGGTATACCTAGGTAGCATTTTAAGGTACTGTTGTTATTGTAGTCGTTGGAAAGGAAATGACTTGTCGAATTTATCTAGACCAATTAGGGAGGGTCAGGACAGGAGTACCCTAAACTGACGAGCGTGCATGAAAAAAATGTAGAATTTTAATTAGGCAAAAGAAGTTTGCTAGGATCGTTAAGCAAGTGGAAGGATGTGATCTCTGACTACCCCTCTGGGAAAGAGGCGTGATATTATATTTGTAGTCTACTTTCTGGCTTTGTCTACTCGACTTTGCATAAATTCCACGATTTTTGTCATATTTTCTTACACATTGTACCTAATATGATTTAATAAATAAGTAATGCTTAAAGCTGTAAACACATAAATAAAAATCAAATAAGAATACATTATAATGTTATTATTGTAAATTTTAATCTCAGTCTCTAATTCAATCGATCAAATTGTTCAAATTTTCTCAAGTATCAAGACTGCGGTGCAAAAGACATCAACGCATACCATTTTCTTTTTAAACATTAACCCTCTTTTATCATAAATAGTGGGTACTACTATGACCAGCAGCAACCGAAGCATTTTTTAATCATCACCTCTATAAAAATCTAATTTGCTGACTAGAAATCCACTTCATAAAACTGGAACTTACAAATTTCCTCCATATTTTGACGTACCTTACCTGGGCGGTTGGTCTTTTATTCTTTCTTATATTCTAACATCAAACCGACTACGCAATGAAAATCGAATTGAAGTTTTTGTAATATCATGATACAGACCCCAGTTTATAACCACCGGCGACTCAATAGAGTGTAATTACAAGCATTACAAAACAAGAGCACTCCAGTTTCTTGCGGCGCCTGTGTGTGTGTGTGTGTGTCTGTGTGTTGGGTGTGTGTGTTTGTGTGTGTGCGGGGACAGTGACCTGCGCTATCGTCGGATCGCAGCCTCCGACCGGCCAGATGCCGAAAGATGTCAGCAAGGGCTGGACTAAGGGTCGGAGTTCAGAATGTAGCAAGACGACTCTATTTTTTAGAAAAATCTATAAGTTCATTTCGAGGTTGATACGAAGGTCATAAGAACATTCTATGTCGTCGTCTACATTAAACAATGTCCATATTATTGCAATTTGTATTTCTTTTTGCTACACGAATTAGTTTCAAATTAAAGTATACATTCAAAACTGTCATGATGAATTCCAAATTTATCAGAAAACTTTTATGACATAACTTTGTGCAAAAATGCTTTGAGTTTAGTTGAGCTAAATGCATAACACGACTCAGCTCATAACTTTTTTGTGACGCGTGAATCTACAAAACTTGTCATCAAACGTTTCATCTAAAAAATTACGATCTGATCATGCATAACCTGAGTCCGTATCTGCCTTAACCTTTACCTCGGGGCTATCGCGTCAAAAATAAAAGTAGTCGTGTTAATAACGTATTTTTAGTGCGGACTGCGGGCTACCGCAGGTGCTCGCCGCGCCCGCGCCGCCGCCCCCGGGTGCTACGCCCCCCGGACCTGCGCAGGCGCTGGAAGGGGATTTATCATGTTTTAGAGATGAGTCTTCGAGAAGAATTAAAAGTATACGCGAAAACAAAGTGTTCGAATTCATACTCGTAATATTTTGTTCGACAGTTATTCTCTCTACCTACCTACAGACTGACTTCTTGGTACCTATTAGTCCAGTATTTTCGACAAGTGTTTCTATCCAACAGCACTAATTTTCGGACAGTCATTTGGAATGTCTTAACCAACAACTGAAACTCATTGTACCTTGTCGGGAATCGAACCCAGTTCTTCGTAGTTAAGAGCATAATCGGTGCGTTTCCAATCTCTGGACCATTCAGAGCATTGTGAGGCATTGTCTTATCAAAATCCGTCTTATCTAATCGCGCCTAACAACTAAATGCAAGCAGTCACCCGGTCAGCGGACACGCGGATCAGGCGAGAAAGACACAGGAAAGAACAGTAAGCATATATCAAGCGGACAGACGCCTTCCGTCCGCTGCTGCGGGCTGCGCAGGAGTCGAACTGACGACAACCCGCGTGCGGCACTGGCTTCATTAGAGCAGGTTCTGTAATGTGATAACATATTTATCGGGCACTATTATGTTTCGTCAAGTGGTGCTTGGTTGGGATAGCATCACCTTTATCATCCCGCGAATTATTATTTTAAAAAGCGACTGCCTGCCATGATGAGGTATGGCATACACCATTAAAAGAGGACTGTTACGACTGATGAATGAATGCAGGTTTTCTTTTACAATTTTTCTTACTTAATGAAGATGTAAAAGGTAGAGTCAAATCAACTTAATTTAAGGCATCCAAGACCGATAAAGATAATGACGAGAAATCCCTTTGTTACACAAAAATAACTATAATTTTGCATTGTATTCGCCTTTTCTCTGAAAAATTATTCTCAAAATTACTGAAGAAACAGCAAATTAAGGAACGGGTTGGATGTTTTGTCTCGTGTCGTCTTGCCTAAGGGCTCAATTACTACAATAATTTTCTTGTTCCGCTGTTTATAATAAGTTCCTTTCATGCTATGTTCACCAGTTAAAGAGTATTCAGCAATGTTCTTTATTACCATTTTTATTATTATTTATGATGTTTCTAGCGGATTTGAAACTTAAGTTTTTAAATATCTAGTCTGTCAATATAGAGTCTATTCCATTTTTCCATGTTGAGCTGAAAAACGCAAAATGTGCCAGCTGCCTTTCTTCCCAGGCATGCTGTAGAAGTCAGCAAAAGGGATTCAGCGATAAGCTGACAACCTGTCACTGTTAGCGATACACATTTCGATCCAAAATTGCCCTCTATTTGTCAGACTTTGCGGAAACGCTTTGTATACTAGGCGTTGTTCGCTCTGCATACCCCGTAAGTGATAAAAACGTGACTTTATGTATGTATATCTATTCAACATGTGGCATAGTTATTATACCACACATTATACCTAACAAGTACGTATTTTTTATCGACAACTACTTACAATATAGGTACAATGTGTAAGAAAATATGACAAAAAATCGTGGAATTTATGCAAAGTCGAGTAGACAAAGCCAGAAAGTAGACTACAAATATAATATCACGCCTCTTTCCCAGAGGGGTAGTCAGAGATCACATCCTTCCACTTGCTTAACGATCCTAGCAAACTTCTTTTGCCTAATTAAAATTCTACATTTTTTTCATGCACGCTCGTCAGTTTAGGGTACTCCTGTCCTGACCCTCCCTAATTGGTCTAGATAAATTCGACAAGTCATTTCCTTTCCAACGACTACAATAACAACAGTACCTTAAAATGCTACCTAGGTATACCTTCTTATAAGAAGAATCATAATTTATT
>JARACY010004380.1:0-27239 GCA_029255725.1 Scrobipalpa atriplicella | reverse complement strand
TTCGTGGAGGGTAGCGTTGGAAAAATCTTGGCTGAGATTGTTGCCGTCCCTTTTTGTTCTCTTATGAGCGACAGTGACAGGTGTGAAATTTTATTGGTTAAGTCATCATTTTTGTAACTACAAATTGCTACCATTGGTTATTACTCGACGAAATATAAAAGTTTTGATTCATTAGCGATTTTCAAGTATTCCGTGGTAATCGTGATTTTGTCGGTTTACACAGACGCTTCCTTGGAAAAACATGCGGTTGTGACACTTTTGGAAAGGCGCCGGGAGCGACGGTCGCAACTTTGAAGAGGCTTCTTGGTTCCAGGGAAGGCGACGGGTGCTGGTGGTGCCATGGCGTCTGCAGCTATTTATCTGGTCAGATCTTTCCTTATATTTCGTAGATACAGAATATAACAGTGCAATATAAAGTTTTGTAATCGCGTAACGTAAGAAAAAGCGTATGAGCATGAGTGTCGGTACTAAGCCGTGTCTGCCATATTGTTTTCTAGTCATTGTAACTACGTAAATGAAATTCACATTTTTCACAAGTATTTGAATCTAGTAGTATGTTGTTTAAGATCTGTGATATTCCGGTTCTACATATTGTCATGTGTTTTTGCTTATCTCCGAGTACTTCTACATTTTTACTTCGGATTGCGAGTTCTACCTACGAAAATTTTATGTGTACATTTTCAGGAATTTTCCATACGTTTTATTTTATTGAATATGTGTGAAGCTGTGATTTAAGTGTACCTATTTTTAAGAAATTATATTTTGTTTGAGTGAAAATAAAAGTACGGAACGGTAGGTAGTTATAACCACGACGTGCGGGTACGGAACGGTAGGTAGTTCTTTGCGCGCTTTGCCTCGTAGGTGCATTTAGTTAGAGACTTCGGAACTCATAGTGCGTGAGCTAGATCGTAAGTTCGATTTCGTTTAAATTATTTACAGTTTCTTCCGCGGGATAGTTTCTCGTTAGGTCACGGGACTGCGATATAGTTGTTGGTTATTTTGCAAAGTAAGATTGTTTCAGGATTTTGTGCGTCGGAGGGTACGTTTTGGTATGACGTTATTTCAATAGATTAGTGTAAACTTGAGTGAAAAGTTGACCTACATTCAATCTAGTATGTAAAATGTAAGTTCGTAAATTTGTAAGAAATGTAGACGCACTTATTCCTCCATAGCAAATTCGGTGGTGTAGTAGCACGACATGTCGTTATCCAGAAATTATTTATCTTGTTGCGGAACTTTTGTACTACTATTAAGCTAGTTCGAGTCAGACGTGAGAAGCGGTCACCCATCCATCAGCGGTCACCCATCCATTTTAAATCGTACAATTTTTATTAGTGAGAAATAGTTTCAAAAATAGTTCGAATTTGTTGATACATTGTTCTTAGATTTACCCTGCAGATATTTGAGGCGTGGTTTTAGATTATTGTTAATTTGTTAGTAGTATAGCCAGATTGTTTAGGATATTGATATCAGAATTAGGTGTACCTATCGGGAATTCGACGGATCTTCAATATAGGTGGACATTCCGGGCATGCGATGGATCTTCAAGAATATTAGGTGTACCTACCGGGAATTCGAAGCTTCAATAATATTAGGTGGACATTCCGGGAATTTGGCAGACCTTCGAGAATCTTGAAAGGATACTACTACTGATAGGAACGGATTTTATTATTTTAGATTATTTAGGTACTGCAGTTCCAGTTTGGTTCCGAGACGTCGATGTTCCTACCAGAAGGGTGACAATAACAGTTTTGAAAAGGTAATATCTACTTTTATTCAGTATTTTATGTTCTACTACATATTTTGACTACAACTAAATATTATTCAAAATTTAGAAATGCATAGTTTAATAATCTTTTGATACATCTTTTTATACCTAATTCAGGAAATATTTAATTCCATTTTATGAATATTTTTTCATTAGATATTTTACTAATGACATTTGAGTAACAGTTATCTAACTAACATTTTTAATGGATTTAGAATGAATGTCATATTTAGATTCAAGGCCATACTCAAATGCCAAGCAGTGGAAATTTTAAGCAATTAGAGAGTTACATTTCCGTAATTTTGTTCGTATAAAGTTTCTTATTATTTTGATATAATTTAATCGAATGTTTATTACCAGCCTTTTACATTTTATACGGAGTTGCATAGAAAGTTTGCAATGTCAAAAGTAATAAATAAAGAAGTTACTTTTATGAAAGTGATGTTGGATTTGAGCTTACTAGGCCAAGCTAAGACAAAGCCTTAATAGTTTTCTCTAAATAAAGAATGAGAAACTATACAAGTACAGTTCGTTTCACCATTTTTTATTATTTAGTTCAGAGAAACTAGGTTTGACAATTTTAAAATACAAAATTGATGTTACTTTTTTGTAGAAGGTTGAAAATAAATATTTACCTTTAACTTAAAGTAAATTCTGCGAAAGTTTAAAATATGTTTTGCTTGCAGTAAATTCTCTTCATATTTTCATTTTATTTTATTTTGAAATAGATTCTTTCTGACTTTGTAATGGAAGATTAATGGTTTTTGTTTTCAAATATATATTTTTATAGATTCACAATTCTAGTGAACAAGTAAATCTAGATGTCGTGAATTCATTGGTTCCATTAAACTCAGTAAATGTAAATTCAAAAGAAATCCTGATATTAAAATCACAGTAAAACTAAAGTTACCATATCATTAAATACAAAAATGAAATACATTATTCTCAAATTAAGTTTATGCATTGTTGCAAAGGTTTTCATTTGGAATACCTTAACCATACACTAGGTTCAGGAACAAACCTAGATTTGATGGATATACCCTCTTGTCCTTTTGTATACTTAGTAAAGTATGACTAGACTGACTGACAAAAATATTGCATTTTGACTTGAATTAAAGATACTTCCCCTCATATCAGGATTAAATATATTGGAGGAGCTCTGTCCAGAGTCTGGCTGACGAGGAGCACTGCACGGTGGCGGGAAAGGGCGGTGCCCCGGCTTTACCAAAAACACAAAAATGCTGTTGTAGTTTTATCTTGTTTGAACCAGCAAATTTCTTACAATATATTTGAATGCTAAGATTATTAGTCTTCCTAACCCTCTTAAATCTTTATTGTTGAACATTTGCTAAATATTAGGATTATTTTTATTCTATTCATCTTCATCATCACTTTCGTAAGTTTAGTATTTTCTATTCTAATTAACTATCATTAGGCAAAGTAGGTTATACCATTCGAGTCATTAAAGTTCAGGGGTTACAACAGCGGTTCGCAACTTTAGGTCCTATTATACTACTAGACGTTCATTTGGCCAAATACTAATCTCATTAAACTGAAACCAATTCTGTTACTTTAAGTTCTTTCTTTTCCTCTATTTACAGTGTCTTCAGCCTTGTCCATGTTCAGCCTTCTGGGAATCGTGTCTGATGGATCCGTGCTCTATCTACGATTAGTGTCGCGTTTTAGTGTAGTTAATAATTATTTCCTTGAAGTGATTTACTTGCAACTGAAGAATTTTAATTAAAGTTTTCGTATCTTAAATTCGTCTTTACATTTACTAAAATCGTCCTTCAAATTCTCAACATTCAGCTTTTTTCAAACTTTTCTTAATTTCTTTTACTTCTCTTTTCTTAATTAAGGTTTAAAAAAAATAGGGCTAGGTTAGCTAGGTAAAAGTTACAAATTGGTGCCGTGACCAGGATAATATCGTTTTTCGTGTTACTACGGACTTAAATATTTTGAAACTATGATTTTTGTGTCATTTTATTTAAATTTTGCTAATGTTCCTATTACAGTTGATTACATTTACTATCATTTTGACGTTTAAATTAGAGAGTATAGGCTTACAGCACGTTTATTTTGATTTTGCGTTACTTAGATTACGATTTTATTTAGACGTAGAGCACGGATCTTTCCAGTTGTCCATTTTCTTTCAGTTCCAGAATCAGACTTTAGACTTGCTGCGGAATTGGTTTCAGTTTTACTTTTACGTGGTTATCTTTGTAACCACAAATTGTTGTTCGTGAAAACGGAGTGACAAGAATGGTATTTTAGCGTAATAGGTGTTATGAATTTTATGTTTTATTTATATTTTTCCAGGATTGTAAACTTTTCATGCGGTTTTTTAGATTTACTGATTAACTTGTTTATATTACCTTAATAATCATGATTTTATTGTTTTACTTTGCCATTTATATTAACATAACAAAACATTTTGAAAAATTACCTACAGACAAAATGTCTAGTAAATTGGGGGTCGTTAGTAAACTTTGGGGGTCGTAAGTAGATTATGGGGGTCGTTAAGTTTTAAAAAGTAAATTCAAGTCTTAACACTTCCGTGAAAATAACTTAATGTTCTTAAATGTGTAATTTTAAAACAGTAACCTTCTACTTTAATAAACAAAAAGTTGTCAAACCTAGATTTCTTAGAACATTCTTAGTTCTTTTGAGTCATTTTAGATGACATTAAACATATTGAGTAGCAAAAGTACACAAACGCGATGTTTCAATTTCAAATTTAATCGTATACGTCTATTTAATTTAACAACATCATACTTCTCATGGGTATTGTATGTTTATTTCAGAAATTAAGTGTTGCTTGTATCTAAATTAGGCTATATTTTAAATTTTACAAGGCGACAAACAAATAAGTCCATTCAGTAACGTAAAATTACAATTCGTTTTTCTGAATCGTTAGTAGATAACATTTAATCATAGCATTTATTTATGGTTTTTATGCTTAATTTTGTGGTTCCTTTTGCCAATATTTTAAACTTATGAGTTACATCTGTTTTCTGTTGCAAATACTTACAATTAATTAGTTATTTTGTTTATTTACTATTGTATTATTTTATTCTAAATTGATAAAACGTATATTTACTTTCTATGCAGCTTCGATAATTTAGCTGAATATTTATATTTCATTCTTTCATGACGCGATTAATTGAATTGAATTTAAATCTAAGGTTATTTGAATTGGCTTAAATCAAATAAATTTTATTAAGTTAGTTCCAGTGCTAATAAAACCAACCAAAATTAACAAATCATTTAGTTGTAGTTGTAGTACATGTACAATTAATTAGGCTTTGCATTCATTAAAAAAAAAACACGTTCACATTTTCTTTAATTTTATAGATTTTTTTAGGTTATCCAATTATTTTCTTAGACAATTGTAGCAGATTTGGCAGAGCTCATTCGTAAACGTACGATGAGATTTTCTGGAGCTGGTTTATTTCTTCTATGTCTTTCTGTTACGTGTTTCAGATATTCGAGTGTTAGAGTTAGTGTTGTTTAGGACATATTTTTTATTTTGAAGCGATTTCAGGAAAAATACATCGTTGTTTGTAGAAGGATTTATCGGTTTTGAATTTCCAGGATTTTAACATTTTAATTATTTTATTTATGTACCTATTTTAATACACAAATTATTTTCAGATTTCATCATAACCAAACATAATTATTATCATGTTTGAATTAAGTAATGGGTTTAGAAGGTTTAGTTTCTAAGGCATTTTTGCGCGTAATTAATTTGATAACAGTTTTTCTCTATATAAAGTACAGCGTAAAATTTTGTGAAAAACATAATAAGCGATTGCGTAATATCTTGACATACTCAAATCTTAAAAAAAAAAAACCAGACATTTTAGGGAAACTGCATTTTACAGAGGACACTTGAAAAAGCGAGCAAATCGAAGGTGATACAACACGAAAATTAAATCAATATGTTACGCGAGCGAATCGAACGCGACGTAGTAAAGCTAAACCATTAATATGACGCGAGCGAAGCGAGCGCGATACTACTCGAAAACTTCTTCTTCTGTCGTATGGGTGAACCCTGGTGTCAGAGTTTTAAACTGCCATATAGCACAGCAAATAGACCTCTGACATGGTTTGTGTTATGACCTCTATCAATGACAGCGACCGGGACCGACGGCTTAACGTGCCCTCCAAAGCACGGAATCCTTTTCTTCTCGGACAATCAGGTGATTCAGCCTGCAATGTCCTAACCAAACTAGAAACAACAACACAAAGACATTCTCCCCTTGAGAATCGAACCAAGGACCTCCAGATCGAGAGCCCATGGCTCGGACCACTAGACCACGGAAGCAATTACTAGACCACTGAAGCAGTTATATCTTAACATTAGCGTAATACAAGCGTAAGCGTAATAGTAGTTAGAAAAAGAAAAAAATATTTGGGCAAGAGTGCTGGGGTCTCATGGTTCGGAGCGGGTTAATCTGTTTTGGGTTTCTCCAAACCTTCAGGATTTCTCTACATTCCTTTGTCTTGGGCGCCACACTGCTTGCTACAAACGTGTTTGTCCTTAGTTCATAAGTACTAACTTAGTTTTAAAATAATACCTAGCATAAGTGCAATAGCGTAAAAGATACGTTGCTTCATTCAATAATTTTCATGATAAGTTTAATATTTTAGAAAGAGCAAAAGTTTACGCGTAAATATTTTCATATTGCTTTATTTTAGAAAAGGCAACGTTCTAATAGCGATTGGCGTTATTTCTGTGTTATATGTTTAATTTTACTAACCCTAAGTGTTTTAGTTGATAAGTTTTTGAGTTATCACTTGCTAATTTTAAAGTACGTGTTTTGATTTGGGAACAGATGGATATTTCCAATAATAATGCTTAAAAAACACAATTTATCATATGCATTTCAATAATTCTAATTTTGTTTATCAGTGGTCAAGTAGAGGTGGCTGTGATGTTTATTTGAGTGGCGCAGATCAGAGTAAGGTGGCCAATAAAAGGGGATTGAGAGATTGATGAATGTATTATGATAATTTATGTATTATTATTATTTATGTTTATTAAAAATTTATATTATTAATAAGTTTGAAAGGAGATGTAAGCAGGGCTCTGGTAAATATCATAGCTTACCTACTTTGACTACAAGTTATTGTGTGTCCTTCTAAAAACTACACCACACACAACAACGAAATTTATATGAAAAGTAGAAGCTAGGATTAGGACAGCAGTCATTTCTGTGTTTAACAGGTGTTTCATATATTTTTCTACTCACACGCAGTTCTCAGGCTGATGCTATGAGGCTAATGCTTTTCCCCACACTTACATCAAGCTAAGGTGTTAACGAAATAACTTCGAATTGGGATTTGAAGAGATTACCTTGATCAATATGCCCGGCAAGATATCAAGCATATAGGGTATCTGCATTGTGTAATGTAGGGGTATCATCTTATCTAACGATCACCATTCCAATGCAGAATAAAGACGAGTATTGATGTGGATTGTATAAGTACTACTCTTCTAGTACGTTGAGGCTTAGCACAACCTCAGCGCCTTGCACACGGTGTGATTTAATCCTGCGCGATACATTGTTGTTCATTAACTTGAGGTAATCAAAGATTTCAGATTTCAAATTGGAGTCATGGTTGTTAACATTTTTAGTCACATTACACACACACACAACACAAATTCACTTTTGGAAGGATGTACAATTTCTTTTTATAAAATTGAGGAAATAGTAAATATTTTCATAGTGTAATTTAAATGATACTTCCCATTATTTATTTAAGCTTGACTATTGAAAAGATGTTATGAAATTGTCGGTTAAAAGCGTAAGGGTTGAACTTGGGGATTCTGTGATAAATTTGCGACTTAACAGTCAATAAAATCCGTATTTCATACAAATGGAACTAGGAACTTTTGTGCTAAATACTTTCAGCGTAACAGTTTAGTTATTTGCGGAATTTTTGCATTTCATAATTGATTTAGATGAGGAAAATTGTCGATTTTGATTTAAAAAAAATAACGAACATTTTATATCCTGACAAAAGTTCTGTTAACTTGTCTATGCAGAATGTATGGGACGATTGTGGAATGATCATAAGAGGTTGTATTGTGATGATTATGAAAGATAAGCTAAGGCGAATCTCTGTCTTTGAAATCAAAGATTAGACTTAATCCAGAGAGAAGAGCATAGATAAATAATGGAATCAGAGTCTAGGATACTTTTCATTGACATTTTAACCATGACACACTACACGGTACATGATGAGGTTTTATGAAATTTGGTGTTAGGGGTAAATTCAATAACTTGAATCATACAATGTTTTGATTCAGTTATATAACATTAACAGGTTTTATCTGTATTTCATAATTCGCTCCAACTAATAGGCACACTGCAAACAAGACTGTTCCTTTGCTTGGCTTTGTATTTTGTCCGAATAATCATCAAAATAAGTTGAAAATTCGTCTGATGAGTTCCGAGTTTGGTATGGAACAGTTTTATTTGTTACATTCTCCGAAAGGTTAGTAATTTTTATTTTGGGTTGAGATTTTTGAGTAGAACTTTTTGTCAGTTGGATTTAAATGACTGGAACTATCAAATGCAACACTTTCATTCTTTGACCAGGGTCATTCGTATATTGGTTTAATTTCAATACATGGTTGGACTGAACAGATGAGATCACAGGGTCGACTGGCCTTCCGGTTCCTCGGCAGAGACTTGTTGCCCTTGGGAAGGAGATTTTTATTCATGACTTAATGTTTAAAGCTTGGGGATTCAATCCATGTAACTATTTGCTGACCTTTTGGTTTAAAATACACACCACACAAAATACATTCTGGGAAAAGTGTCAATGAAAATTTTTCTAACTAATTATATTTGTGGATCTCAATTTTGAGTCAAGAGAATTTTCCTCCGTTGAAGTTTTAAGTCAACTCCAGTAAATTGGGGGTCGGATGTAACGATACGCCTTCATGTTTAGGCGCATCGTCACTCCACAAATATAACATTTCTTATAAATAGCTTGATTTGATAAAAATTATCTATTCGTAAAATTATAATTCAACAAAATCGATTTGAGACATTTTGAATTTCGCGCCATTTCAGACGATATCGCATCTGAGCTCTTATTGGTCAGATAGTTGTATGACCGCCGCGAGAAGAGAATCTGAAAGTAAACAAAAGTTTACATACTTTCAGATTAGTACTTAGTTGAATATTGTTCGAAAAATAACGATCATGTTCATAAATTAAAATAAACTTGAATATAGCATTTTGATTATCCAAATATGAAGCAATAGCATTCAGAAATAAACTTGCTATTTTGTTAACAATATTGTTTGTTAATCCATATAATTTAAATATTGACCATTATAAAATACAGTGTAAATATTTGTCAAATTATAATAAACATCAAATACCAATTACATTAAAACGAAACAAAAATAATGTAAATCAAATGACTGACAAGTTCATTCATCACTGTCTGAAAGGATTACAGTGCCTCTCCGTGTTTATGGTGTATTGAGAGTGGCGGAAAAAGGAACTAACTAGACCGTCAAGATCATTCAATATAAAACTTCTTGTTCCATGTACATACATAGAATCGCAATACAAAATGACCCTAAGATAAAAACTCATTGTATTACGTGGAAGGTCTATGGTTGTTCATATCATATATTTGATATTTTCTCCGACATGCAGCGCCACGCTAAAATTCATGGGATGGAGCTGGCACATTCTATACGGAATTGTTGCGAAATTTGATCAAACTTCTGATTAAATAAATGGTGGGAATTGATTAAAAAGAACGATTGTATCAATTTAATAATTTTCGACTTAATATTTCATGTAATTTACGTAAAATCCTTAATTTTGTAATAAATGGGAAAAGCGCCATCTGTTCTCAAATTAGAATACTTTTAAGGCTAGCCTCCTAGGCTAACTTCAGGTTCGAATCCGGGAGCCAATGCTATTGATTCGTGGAGGGTAGCGTTGGAAAAATCTTGGCTGAGATTGTTGCCGTCCCTTTTTGTTCTCTTATGAGCGACAGTGACAGGTGTGAAATTTTATTGGTTAAGTCATCATTTTTGTAACTACAAATTGCTACCATTGGTTATTACTCGACGAAATATAAAAGTTTTGATTCATTAGCGATTTTCAAGTATTCCGTGGTAATCGTGATTTTGTCGGTTTACACAGACGCTTCCTTGGAAAAACATGCGGTTGTGACACTTTTGGAAAGGCGCCGGGAGCGACGGTCGCAACTTTGAAGAGGCTTCTTGGTTCCAGGGAAGGCGACGGGTGCTGGTGGTGCCATGGCGTCTGCAGCTATTTATCTGGTCAGATCTTTCCTTATATTTCGTAGATACAGAATATAACAGTGCAATATAAAGTTTTGTAATCGCGTAACGTAAGAAAAAGCGTATGAGCATGAGTGTCGGTACTAAGCCGTGTCTGCCATATTGTTTTCTAGTCATTGTAACTACGTAAATGAAATTCACATTTTTCACAAGTATTTGAATCTAGTAGTATGTTGTTTAAGATCTGTGATATTCCGGTTCTACATATTGTCATGTGTTTTTGCTTATCTCCGAGTACTTCTACATTTTTACTTCGGATTGCGAGTTCTACCTACGAAAATTTTATGTGTACATTTTCAGGAATTTTCCATACGTTTTATTTTATTGAATATGTGTGAAGCTGTGATTTAAGTGTACCTATTTTTAAGAAATTATATTTTGTTTGAGTGAAAATAAAAGTACGGAACGGTAGGTAGTTATAACCACGACGTGCGGGTACGGAACGGTAGGTAGTTCTTTGCGCGCTTTGCCTCGTAGGTGCATTTAGTTAGAGACTTCGGAACTCATAGTGCGTGAGCTAGATCGTAAGTTCGATTTCGTTTAAATTATTTACAGTTTCTTCCGCGGGATAGTTTCTCGTTAGGTCACGGGACTGCGATATAGTTGTTGGTTATTTTGCAAAGTAAGATTGTTTCAGGATTTTGTGCGTCGGAGGGTACGTTTTGGTATGACGTTATTTCAATAGATTAGTGTAAACTTGAGTGAAAAGTTGACCTACATTCAATCTAGTATGTAAAATGTAAGTTCGTAAATTTGTAAGAAATGTAGACGCACTTATTCCTCCATAGCAAATTCGGTGGTGTAGTAGCACGACATGTCGTTATCCAGAAATTATTTATCTTGTTGCGGAACTTTTGTACTACTATTAAGCTAGTTCGAGTCAGACGTGAGAAGCGGTCACCCATCCATCAGCGGTCACCCATCCATTTTAAATCGTACAATTTTTATTAGTGAGAAATAGTTTCAAAAATAGTTCGAATTTGTTGATACATTGTTCTTAGATTTACCCTGCAGATATTTGAGGCGTGGTTTTAGATTATTGTTAATTTGTTAGTAGTATAGCCAGATTGTTTAGGATATTGATATCAGAATTAGGTGTACCTATCGGGAATTCGACGGATCTTCAATATAGGTGGACATTCCGGGCATGCGATGGATCTTCAAGAATATTAGGTGTACCTACCGGGAATTCGAAGCTTCAATAATATTAGGTGGACATTCCGGGAATTTGGCAGACCTTCGAGAATCTTGAAAGGATACTACTACTGATAGGAACGGATTTTATTATTTTAGATTATTTAGGTACTGCAGTTCCAGTTTGGTTCCGAGACGTCGATGTTCCTACCAGAAGGGTGACAATAACAGTTTTGAAAAGGTAATATCTACTTTTATTCAGTATTTTATGTTCTACTACATATTTTGACTACAACTAAATATTATTCAAAATTTAGAAATGCATAGTTTAATAATCTTTTGATACATCTTTTTATACCTAATTCAGGAAATATTTAATTCCATTTTATGAATATTTTTTCATTAGATATTTTACTAATGACATTTGAGTAACAGTTATCTAACTAACATTTTTAATGGATTTAGAATGAATGTCATATTTAGATTCAAGGCCATACTCAAATGCCAAGCAGTGGAAATTTTAAGCAATTAGAGAGTTACATTTCCGTAATTTTGTTCGTATAAAGTTTCTTATTATTTTGATATAATTTAATCGAATGTTTATTACCAGCCTTTTACATTTTATACGGAGTTGCATAGAAAGTTTGCAATGTCAAAAGTAATAAATAAAGAAGTTACTTTTATGAAAGTGATGTTGGATTTGAGCTTACTAGGCCAAGCTAAGACAAAGCCTTAATAGTTTTCTCTAAATAAAGAATGAGAAACTATACAAGTACAGTTCGTTTCACCATTTTTTATTATTTAGTTCAGAGAAACTAGGTTTGACAATTTTAAAATACAAAATTGATGTTACTTTTTTGTAGAAGGTTGAAAATAAATATTTACCTTTAACTTAAAGTAAATTCTGCGAAAGTTTAAAATATGTTTTGCTTGCAGTAAATTCTCTTCATATTTTCATTTTATTTTATTTTGAAATAGATTCTTTCTGACTTTGTAATGGAAGATTAATGGTTTTTGTTTTCAAATATATATTTTTATAGATTCACAATTCTAGTGAACAAGTAAATCTAGATGTCGTGAATTCATTGGTTCCATTAAACTCAGTAAATGTAAATTCAAAAGAAATCCTGATATTAAAATCACAGTAAAACTAAAGTTACCATATCATTAAATACAAAAATGAAATACATTATTCTCAAATTAAGTTTATGCATTGTTGCAAAGGTTTTCATTTGGAATACCTTAACCATACACTAGGTTCAGGAACAAACCTAGATTTGATGGATATACCCTCTTGTCCTTTTGTATACTTAGTAAAGTATGACTAGACTGACTGACAAAAATATTGCATTTTGACTTGAATTAAAGATACTTCCCCTCATATCAGGATTAAATATATTGGAGGAGCTCTGTCCAGAGTCTGGCTGACGAGGAGCACTGCACGGTGGCGGGAAAGGGCGGTGCCCCGGCTTTACCAAAAACACAAAAATGCTGTTGTAGTTTTATCTTGTTTGAACCAGCAAATTTCTTACAATATATTTGAATGCTAAGATTATTAGTCTTCCTAACCCTCTTAAATCTTTATTGTTGAACATTTGCTAAATATTAGGATTATTTTTATTCTATTCATCTTCATCATCACTTTCGTAAGTTTAGTATTTTCTATTCTAATTAACTATCATTAGGCAAAGTAGGTTATACCATTCGAGTCATTAAAGTTCAGGGGTTACAACAGCGGTTCGCAACTTTAGGTCCTATTATACTACTAGACGTTCATTTGGCCAAATACTAATCTCATTAAACTGAAACCAATTCTGTTACTTTAAGTTCTTTCTTTTCCTCTATTTACAGTGTCTTCAGCCTTGTCCATGTTCAGCCTTCTGGGAATCGTGTCTGATGGATCCGTGCTCTATCTACGATTAGTGTCGCGTTTTAGTGTAGTTAATAATTATTTCCTTGAAGTGATTTACTTGCAACTGAAGAATTTTAATTAAAGTTTTCGTATCTTAAATTCGTCTTTACATTTACTAAAATCGTCCTTCAAATTCTCAACATTCAGCTTTTTTCAAACTTTTCTTAATTTCTTTTACTTCTCTTTTCTTAATTAAGGTTTAAAAAAAATAGGGCTAGGTTAGCTAGGTAAAAGTTACAATAGTTAGTAATACAATTCGTGTGGGAACGTTGGAAACCCACGCAAAGAACTCACGGTTAAGGTCGAGAGTCGGTTCATTAACAGCTGTGCGAGATATAAAAATACCGACTGAAAACTCGTAGGTACTTCCTCTGACGACAGATATTATTTTCTCAAACAAGCACAATCGAATATGACATTATAATTTAATAAATAATAACAGGTCGAGGTAATATTTGTTTCCTATTGAATAAGAAAATAACGCATTAATGTCATGAAATTGCATCATTATATCGTCATTATTGTCCGACTTTCTAGGTATCTAGATATCCTATTGACCTCTGGTCGTCATTTCTCACAACATCTATACCCGGTCTTATGATATGAGACAGCGTACCAGAAACTGATAGGGGTTCCTCACCCCAGCAAACGAAACTGAACAACTTTCTCACCCATTTTTATTTTTACTCACCCATAAGTACAAAATGACCACCTCGATCCGACAATTTGTATGGGAAAGTTGATATTTTTTTCATTTCTTAAAAGAATTTCCTGGTGAAAGTTGTTCAGTTTCGTTACTGAGCGTGAGCAACCCTATAAGTGTCTGGTACGCTGTCCCTTACACCCGGTATTTCGTGTTTGGTTTTCTCTGTCTCGAACCGCAAGTTTATCTGTATTATCTGTGGTGATGCGATCAGTTGGACAGTGGTCGGCGATGTATCATGATTGGCGGGTTGATAGGCAAGCTGCCATTTATGGAGACCTAGCTATCTGGGTGCTCCGATGGTTGAAGCGTGTTGACCTTACAGAATAGAGTACAGAACACTACAGCTGTTAACGGAGTTTCATTTATATAAAAAATATATAATATAGGTACTCTACAAAGCTCTATATCAATGCGTTTAAAATTATTGTTAACGCGGTTATTTACTTGTACGTAAATCTTAAAACAGATGACACAAATAAGTATTACGCAAGTTTTGTGTACCTGTCTACATCTTCGAGTATAACGTTCCTTCGAGTATCACTTTCATCAATATCGAAAACTTATCAGCAATTATAATGAAAATGGTGCCAGCACGTGCTGATTTCAGACATTTTGCACCCATTTCCTAGTAGCTCAGTTTATCTAAACGTCTGTCTTGTGTCCGCTATCTCGTACTCCGCTATCAGTGCGCAGGTCACCCAGGTCCTGATGGATCTCGTCACAGTTCCTGATCTTGAGGCAAGTTCTGCTGACTTTCCAGGTCATAATGTCACACGCGGCACGCGCGGCGGCGGCCGATTGTAGACGGTAAGAAAGTCCAGACAGAGAAAGGTCCAACACGACGATTTTTTTTTCTGTGATTCGAAGTTTTTAACGCATGAGTGGATATCTTAAACAATTGTCATATGCTTAGTTACGTATATGTTATTTTCCCGTAAAGTTAATTTCAACAAGCAAAAAAATACTGTAAATATTTTGGTGTTACTTTTATTTTAAGGTTTAATAAGCTATTTACACATATAAACAAATGTTTTCTGAAGAAAAGCGACCTTCTCTTAATGGATAGGTTTAATCCTCGTTCCCTGCTTCACGTACATACGTATGAGGCTCCTACGTGACCTCACAAAGAGCCTGTATCTAGGCCGCGTGATCGTTACTGCCCGAGCCTAGTTATCTGTAATAGCCGGTTACTGCGTGTACACTACTACATGGATGATATTATGTTATGTCTTTATATATTATGACGAGTTGCTCTTTTGTGCTATATCTTTTGTCTTAAAATTGACGTCATCTTGACGTTAATTGGGTCGGAAAATGTTAATCTTTTGTTACAAAATTGAAAGCGTGATGGATGGAACACACTTTAATGAATCATAATAATAAGTCATATCGTAATAATATTATTTAAACGATTGCGAAACTATTCAGCAAATACCAAAAGTGGGAGTCAGTTGAAGAAATATTTGAAGAGAGAATAAAATTTATTGTGTTTACATGACGTGTAGTGAGAACAATTCTAATTCCAGGTTAAAAGAAAATCTGAGTCACATAAATAACACCATCGCAAATAATTGGAGGTGTTCTAGCGTTTCATGGAAACCGATTGTTAGTTGTAGATATTTTCCATGATAGTTATCGGGCATTATAGTATAATGTGTTAGTTGTTCTGGCTGATTGTGGATGCCATTAGGGCGATAATTGGCCGCGCTACGTGACCGGCGGGCAGTGCACAACGGCCTGCGGCCTGCCCGCGGTAATTGCTCCTATTAGCTGCAAAACGCTTGGTTGTTAAGCAAGTAGGTGTAGTGTGGGTGAGGTGAGGAAAACCACAGCACTTAGCTAGTTCAGTACTGCCAAGTAATTACTTCTAGAAGAATCAAGGTTTCCTTTAGATCGATTTTTGCAGAAAAATCAACCTAAATAATTTAAAACCCACAGAAAAAGATATTTGGTAGCAATGTTATCGTCTTAAAATAAGTTTTATCATTAAATTAATTTATTTACAATGTAAATATTGTCACTTTCAATCACATGTCATAAGCATTTTATACCTCTAGGCTTTAGATAAAATAATAATCTTCAATTCTAGACTCTTCTACATCAGCGACCTGAATCGAGCAAAATTGTTCCCTGTGATACTTTATCTACAGACAGAGCTTGCCCAGGGTACCTAATATAGAGCATGCTATATGAATATTGGAGTTTTACAGACTATTACTTTATAATAGTAGTAGCGCTAAGTTTATGCATACTTTTGAATGATGAGAAAACACAACCTACCTAAATAATGTGATACTAATTGGTGAAACTTTGCACCTAGGTATTGTTGTTGACTAACCGGTGTCCCAGCCAGTGTTATCGGATGTCGAATGCAGTAGCTGAATCATATCCGATTAACGATTAATCATGCATTCTAAAATCGGACCATATGGATTAAGTTTCTATTACATATTACATGGTTTATTACACTTATGTGTTTGTATTTTTACTTATTTCTACACCTATTTAGTTTTTATTTTAGTCATTTCCGTTTATTAAAGAGAAAAGCTTTTAAAATACCCAAAGCGGGTTCTATCAGGCCGTCAACGTTGTCGATGGTTTTCTTGGTCGACTCAAATGCAGCCTAAAACATATAATAAAGTGCAATAAAACCTGCAATATTCATACAGACGTCACACACTGAGATCACCCGCTGCGCGCGGAGTGGTGTACGGCCACGTGAGCTGCGCTCGCGCAGGCAGATGGCAACAGCAAGCACATGAACAGAACACCACAATGGAGGACTGTTGTGAGCTATCAAACACCACTTTTCCGGGGAAAATTTCACCCACGCGGTTTTAATGGTTTTAAAGACATTACGAACTTTCTACGTTTCGTAATGTCTTTACTTTTCTACAGTTTCTTACGGAAAAGTCGTCCATTTCTCATTCAGGTCTCAAACTGTCTCTGAGTTAAAACCACGTCGATGTTGATCCATATGGACGTAAAATAAAGAATGAACAAAATAACATCATTTTGGTAAACAATAATTTTGAATCTCATATATCATGTGATATTTTATTGCGGAATGCGCTTGCTTTTTATCCTGCATGGATTGGCTGAAAGATAAATCTAAGTTCTTATTGTCAATCAAGAAACTACTGCTCCTCAGAATTTCATTGAACAGTAGGATTTTCCGGCAATTTTAGGTAGTCTGTTCTGGCACCACACCAAAGTAGGTAAGTACCTTTCTATCATTTATTACAATTACGTTATTTTGACTTACTGCTGTCAAATATAGATGTTTACTTACTTTACAATAATATTGAATTGAATGTTGCCTCTTTGTTTATTCATGTTTGAATAATGAAATGACTGAACCGGATGTCAGCTGAAGGACCTTGACCAATTGCTCTCCATCATCAGCAGTTGAAGAGTTCTTGTTTGTATGTAAATGTGGAAGCGAATGAAATCTGGAAAAATCCGACAATTTGCAAATAATAGCTGTATGTTTGGTAAGCAATAAATCAAGTTTCATTGAACATGTCATGTGATGACTTTATGACTCACTATATTTCCTTATAATTACTGCCTTATATGGATGTATTGACAAAAGGAAACCGTTTGTACATAACATAGGTAGTAGTTCCCCCTTCTTGGGCACTGAATTGAACATATTAAGTAAGTAAGTAAGTAACTCTTTATTGCACACAAAAATATAAACATACGCAAAATCAATTCCAACAATAATGCGCGCAAAGGCGGCCTTATCGCTTACAGCGATCTCTACCAGACAACCTTTGGGTAGAGGAGATTAGTATTGAAACAGAGCAGTGCATAAACTAAACAGAAGAAAGGTTAATTAAACTTAATAATAATAAATAAATAATAATATAATAATACATAGCTAAATAGGTACAATAGATACATATTCATACATACTAATATTAAACACGTGAAATAGATACATAAATAAATACATACTATATTATATTATACATACATACTTATGACTTTAGAGGATACTTATTTTATTTTATTATTAATTATGATAAAGAAAAAATAGATAAGATAATTCCTCTCTCTGAAATGAACATTCATACAAAAAGTCAAGCCTTTAACTCTTACGGGGTAGGCCGAGCATAAACCACTCTTCCACCTAGTAAAAGCCGTTTTCGCCACATTTTGACAAATATTGAGGGCAATTTTATAGACTGAAATGTGTATCTCCCAGGTTGTCTTTTCATCCGTTCAATACACTAAGTATACACTAATGTAACCCTCTTATCCCTTTACTGTCTTCTACAGCCAGCATGCCCCGCCCGGCGGAAAGGCAGCTTGAACTTTTTATGTTTTTCTACCCTCTCCAGCATGGAAGAACCTTTAAATGTTATGGAATCAATTTGATAGCCATCTACAAACACTAGACAAGTAGACTTATCAATGTCAGTTAGTGGATCAATTGACATGTGTCGTCATAATAGCGAGTACACGCACGTCGGTGATGGAGGTTTGAGGCGGCGCAGGGCGGCGGTGTGCTGTGCGCAAGAGTCGATCGTTAGGACACGCGCTGCAGGAGTGATACGGGTTGCTAGGCGATTCCCGTGAATCGCGTTCCCTACAAGTAAAAATACCCATTGCTTTATCAGGTTTCCAAAGAGAATAATGTGTGACCACAAGCTCATACGTCACTATTTTGACTTGAGAATTCTGTTAATAGGATCAGACTCATTCTGGCTAAGCACAATACAGCGACGAAGTAATCTTCGTGTTGTATTGTGATGCTTACCGAGAAGCAATAGAAAAAGGAAATGTAATTGTAAACATGGCATATTTGTGACAAGATAGGCGTGCTCAGGCAATGTAAGCCTGCCTGCGCAAGATTCGATCATGATGGTATCACGCAGTTCTAAAGTGATGCAGGGCTTGTTGCTAGGAGATGACGTGATGAATCATCATCTCAACGTTTTTGCTGCCTCATTCAAGATAGTGCTGATTCAACGAGTGATCGAGACATTCACATTTTTTGGGGGAATATTGTTGCTTTCGGCTACTTTCAAATTAATTATTTTAATAACACAATTTTTAACGGATTTAAGTTGTGTTTATTTAATTTTGATTTTTCCTACGTTTCGAACCCTTTCCAGGGGTCGTGGTTTTATTAGTTAAAGAGCAAAATATTCACAAAAATGCTAGTTATGTGGTAGAGATTAGAACCATAGCTGAACTGTATTACTTTTAATCTCTAAACTCTTTCTTTTACCTTTAAAACTGAAAGACACACGCCAAGAATGTAATTTCTGCTGCAATTTAAAAAAAAAGTGGGTGCGAGTAGGTACTTATGTACGCGCGTGAGAAGTTATAATTCTTTGACATTTTTCATAATAAAGGTCTATTTTGAGGCCAACTTTAACCTGATGCACGTGCATATACTTGCGGCCAACTTCATGCGTGGTAATTCTGTGTTACAGATACGCGTGCATCGTATTTCACTCTCAACAATTTTTCATAACTTCAAAAAAATCATAACACGAGCAACTTGACAATCCAAATCGTGATTGTAACATTATTATTACTTGTCCAGCAAAAAATCAAAGTAAAATAGTTGGCAATAGCAATTTTTTATAATGAGTGGTTGTTGTGAACTGAAAGCCAATTAAAGCGGTGCGGTATGCGCCAGAGTCCATCAGATCGCTAGCTATCAATCCTCCATCACGCAATGGGAAGATGCTCAGCGCTGTTGCTAGGCAACGGATGTGACTGAAACTAGTCTTCTTATCTTTTACATATACAGTAATACCTACAATACATACGACTATGTGAGTGACGAAAGTTGATATACGATTTAGTTAATTAATTTTGTTTGATGTAGAGTTAATTTTGATATACATATTTCCATAGCGCGATGATTGTTAGATAATTACTACTTTGATTCTAACTTTGTTTTTTTTTTAATTTCTAATACATTTTTATAATGATACATACCAGGTTCCTATAGATATCATCATCAGCAGCTAATAAAAGTCTCGTTAGCCTAATAAAATAGTTTTTACCACATGCTCACCAAATTTGTGTTGTCTTCCACAAGTCAGCGTGGAAGTATCCTGCACTATTTTTAACTTTTGTTACATAGTAAGATGTATTTTAACAATAGAAATTACTAGCAGTTTGTTGGTAATGATCAGCAAGCCACAGCAAGTGCATCTAATGTTAGTCTATATCAGTGCATGCAACGCGACCTCGAGCGCGGTGTCGCCTGTCGCCGCGACCCGCGACCGGCGCGTGAGTCGCGTTACACCGCACAAAAATACTGATAAAACAGGGTGTGAACCTACCCTTAAGATAAAACTGACCAACTTTCCTTAAGTTATATGTAGTTGTATTTGTATGGGAGGGAAGTTCTTTCAAGTCAGTTTCATGGATAGGTAGAAAAAAACTAAAACAAATCAAAAACAAAAATCATTGGAGACGAATGGAATTTGGGGAAGTTGTCAATATAGGTATGACTGTATGGTTTTTGTGTAGTGTTTGTGGTTAAAAATGTTCTCAGTTTTGTCTCTCACACCCTGTATTGTACACCACATGCATTAAGGGTCCCAGCAGATAGTAAGCAGAAAAGCGTTCAGAAATCAGATGATTATGTGTAGGTACATACGAAAAGCATCTAATTCGCCGAGGATTATGATTTACTGCGCGCACGCAATACAACACTTAAGGTGAATTCACACTAGACTTACGCGACGTACGTGATGTGTGCTAACAGCCGTAATTGGACTATTACAGTCTTCTTAAAAAATGCATGAAAAAATCCATGTTTCGATACACAATTGTCTTACGGGACGTCGCTGATGCAACCAAATTCCACTGCGTGTTCTTGCGTAGGCATCAGATTGCGTCATCTTGCATCAGCTGATGTAAGCTGATGCAATAAAGCGTCAACTGACGTAGGCGGCGCATCATTCCGCCTAGCGAGATAAATAGTCATAGTGTGTGAGCGAGAAAATATTATAGCACAGCAAAACCACAAGCAAACGCTCAGACGGCCTATGTCCGCCGTACCAGTTGTACCATTTGACAGTATCATTGGATGGTACATGCTTTTGTGATGCGGACGCGTCAGCGGACGTGGCGAAGGTCTAGTGTGAAGCTGAAAACACGTCAGATGACGTTGCGTCACATCATGTAAAAGCGGTGAGAACACGCCTTAACACGCTGTCTGTTCGCCCGACCGCCTTCTGTTTGCAGGGACCTTTACAGCCGCCGCCGACGTGTCTACTCGCCTCGGGTGCAGTACAAGGCTATCTTCTTACAAAACACATTATATTTCGTACTTTTTGCACGTTATATCATAACGTGTTTTCCTGTCCAAGTGTATTCGTTTTTATACCGAAGCAAAAAGTAATTACTTATTCTTAATGCGAAGTAGGTTTTACACTGTAATAATTTCTGCTTAGTTGATCTCATAATGATTACTAGAAACGACAATATACCTTAACATGAAAAATATGATGTAGGATAAATTTGCTATCTGTATCAATCAACAACGCTGTATAAGAATTATCTTCAATGCAAAGTTTTTATCGTGTTTTCATCATTTATTTTTCAGGATAAATATCTTGAATATTAGCATCATATTTTTTTCAGCAGGAAAAAGTGCAGAATTTTGGCTAGAAAATGTTCTTTGCAACATCAATCATTACTAACCACCCCCTTAATTCTCTCAGGCGTCCTGAAGGTACATTCTCAGTACCTATATTACCTGTAAGTTCTGACAGAGTAGATATTTAGAAGTAATTAAGACGATGCAACCTGGCGCAGGCAATATACAAAGTATTTTTTATTTAAATAAAATAAAAACATACGGGGTGTATGGGGCAGCGTACCGAAAACTGATAGGCGTGCTCAGTCAACGCAACTGAACAACTTATGCTAGGAATTTTTTCAGGAAATGAAAAATAAGAATCAATTTTCCATATAAAATGACCACCTCGCATCGATCAAAAAATTTGTATGGGAAAGCCATTTTTTTTTTCATTTCCTGAAAGAATTACCGAGTGAAATTTTTCAGTTTTGATGACTGAGCAACCCCTATTAATTTCTGGTACGCTGTCCCTTACACCCGGTATTTTGTACTTCTGCCTACTGCATTCATTCGAGATAAAGGCATGTAGTACCTTGTGTCTCCACATACACGCCACTGTGCTCCGAGCGGGCGTGGGCCGAGGACGTTGACAGCAACACGGTCGAGCGATCCTCCACGACACGACCCACTGAACACTGAACATCAATCCCAGAGCTTCATGTACCTGTCAATCTAGCATCAATCTAGATTGACGTGATATTCAATACTGTAGTGATTAGTGTGTCTATAACAGTCACACTCTACGTTCATAGTACTTATTCTGTTTTTCTGAGTGAGAGTTCTCTCTCATCACTTTAGAACAAAAAATACTTATTTTTAAAATATAAAGATGAAAAAGGAGGAAGACCACTCTGACTGCAAAAGATCATCATACATTCAGCCCACATCCGTATACAAATGAAATTTAATTTAAAATCAGGATATAAATGGGTTCTTTGAGAACAATGGTGTTTGGAGCGAGGTGTATATTATATTGTAGCTAATTACGTGGTGGTGACGTGTAGGTAGGTAGGTAGGTACTATAGGTACGCTGACTTGCAATTTCCGCTCAGCGCCTAAACGCGGAACTAATGGCGAGACTTCTCTTCCTCACTTCACATTTCTCTTATAACATACATTCGGTTGCTGTTTCCATACAGGGTGTTAAGAAAAATAACTGCAAAAGCACAATGACATAAAATACGACTTTGTCATGTGCATATTCTTTTTACCTTTTTTTGATGGGTTGGCTCTTGACTCCGGTCTAGGTGTTTCTGTTACTTCTGATTCTGAAGTAACAGAGACGGAGTCGACGATGGAGCAAGAATATTTTAAGAAGAAGGCACAGATTTATACAAGAAGGTACCTTCTTGGTGAGGGAGATGAAGTGTTGTTTATTGAAGCCAGCTAATAAATAACACTTTTTTAGGTATAGTTCCTACTCGTAGCTACAATGAGTAAACATTACAACTGCCTGACAATCCTGAGATCCTGTATAGAAGGTTTCTTTAACTAGGTGATGGATATGAATGTCTCTCATCGTTTCAGAAAAACAATGAACAGGTTAATCATTCCTTGTTTAGCGTGATGAGATGAGGTATCATAGCAACTCTGTTGATGTGGTGGGAATGAAATTGTTATTATAATTAACACTTGTAGAAAGAAAACATATCTTATAAGAGGAGTGTTAGCAACGTGAAATCAGGCGGAATGCGGCGTCCACAGAATGACAAAGGTAATACAACGACTGTTTTCCACGTGGCAAGACTACTGAGGGTTTTTAAGTAAGTGAAACTATGGTGCCCGTTGTTAGAAATATACTTAGAGCTTGTTCCTGACGTAATTTAATAAAAAAACACAAGTGGATGTGATGAGTCTGGTGGCTCGCATTGGGTGGGTTCGGTTTCAGTCAATGTGAGCGCAATGTCGACAGTTCAGTGACAACCTTACATTGTCGGCATGTACGGCAACATACAACGCTGCTCATAAAGGGTCTTCGAGATATAAATTACTAACAAGTTTTAGTTTTTAAAATTTGGGACTAGCTTCTTGCATCCCAAGAAGCCCTTGTTGGAATAGGAAAAAACTATTTTGATAACAACAGGATGGCTGCACGCGCTGTTGCTTTGTATAAGTATGAGAATGCTAATATTGTTAATTCCTAACAATTTATTTTCTTCTTCGGAAAACCTAAAGGACACAAAGCCTATTCGGTAACACCCTGTATATCGCAAAGCCTGTTAGCAACAGGCCTCACAGGCTGACAAAGGCCATACAAATGTTAAACGCGCTGTGGGTACCGAGATAATCACTCGTGCCATATTATTACAGACCATTGTCGATTGGAGTCTCTTGTCAAGCTATTGTTCAACTTAATCAACGGCTTAATTATAGCTAAACATGTATTTACACGTAATACGCTATGTACTAGTATGTTAGTATTGAATTGACAACCACATCAAAACTTTCCATCCTTCTTTCTGTGAAAGTTGTAAGTCTATTGTAGCAGAGAATTTTAACCTCCTAAACACCTCAGTCGAAACTGTTAAATTACCTAGTTATTACAACGTCCACCAGACTGTCAAAAGCCAGTAACTACAGGGACTGAGGAAATGCCGTACTCTTCAAAGCACGAAGAAATCTTTCATGTTAGATGTCGAATGATTCAGCCTAGCCAGATTACAAAGCGGTTTTCTCTTTAGATTGGTTAATTTTATTCTGCAAGTTCTCAGTCACTCCGTGATCCTGACGCATGAAACTGCGTTGAAATATTAGACACTCATGGAAAACATCGGAAAATTTCCCATTTATAATCATTCTAATGTTTAACCGTGAGGGTTTTAAAAATTCCAATTCTATTCCATTCCATTTTTAGGTAAATTCATTTTCTAAGTAACTGTCTATAAATTTTCTTATCGTGTAAGGTATTAAAGGTTAAATCGATATTTGTTCGTTGAGTCAGTGCCCAATTTTAACTGAAAGGTTAAGCTTTGTTCATGCTATTTCTGTTACTATAACCTACGTAACCAGCACTGCAGACTAAGTTTTGACTGCATTATAGATACTAGGCACTTGGTTCTGAACAAACTTTCAGATACAACTACTCAGTTTTTAAACTTAAATGGATGATTACTACTTACACCTGCGAATGAATCTATACTAGGTTAATCGAGAAGTTTATTATTTCTATGTTTATATTATCTATATTTGGCATGCATTGTTTATTTTCGTGGAACTTAATTGAATTCCAGAAGTAACAGGAATTTTTACTACAGGAAAGCATTTTATATGAAAATTCGAGAAAAGTTTGATAAAACTGAAATCTAACTTCATAATTGGAATACGCGCATTACTATAAAACCGCAGATAGTCCATTATCCGGTCGGTTCTGGTGGAAAGTGGTCGGCTGGTGTAGTCGTTAATGCTGCGGTCGCGTTGACCGCTCTTGTAATGTAACCGACTGCGCCGGCGCCGGTGGTGTGCTGATTGCAAAACACCAATTAGTAATGAGTGATTGGGATTGTATGTATCTGTTCCATAATTTAATTAGTCATATTATTGGTTTTATAATTTAATTTCAATATTTCTAAAATATAATTTTAATTATCTGATAAGGTTAATAACGTCGGAACAGTGATAGGCTCAGGCGATCAAAAATTCTGATACTTCTTTCTTTGGATCATTATTCAACACGAAAATGCACACGATAGAACGTAACTAGGTTAAATTAAGTAATACGTAACCAAATTTCTTCAATCCGATATCTAAATATATGTTCTAGGCATAGCGAGATTCAAACAGCATTTACACGAAAACCTTTTAAATCATAGCGTTTAAGTCGATGGTGTTCGTAAAAAGAGTTTCCTTAAAAACTAGGCTCTCTTTTCCCACGTTAAGACATAATTTATATCTTAGTTCTTGCACAAAGAAAGTCACATCTCAACCATGTTTAAACTTTAAAGAGTAACCAGCTAACTAGTGGCTTCATAAACTAGCAGTCTGTCAGACTAGCAATGATATTGTGAATACACACGTAGATAATTGCAGGTGTTCTGTAAATGAGTAGATGTGGGGGAAGGAGTTCCCACACCGTGTTGAACATGCGTATGGGACATGTAGCTAGTGTAATGTAGTGGGCACATAGAGTGTTATTAGCGGAAGCTTCGTAGTAATGCTCTAAAATAGCACGCAAACAAAAATCGCCCACCGGTTTGTGTGAACAAGGCAGGAGAATCGAGCGTGTCGATATCATACCTAGGTAGAAAGGGAATAATTTTTCTAAATGGACGTGTAGCGGAAAAAAACATTATGTATTTACAATGATGACAAGCAATAATGGAGTCAATGTCACAACAACACATAGGTACAAAAGAAGTGACAATAAAATCAGCTGATACAATAATTGTTCTCATTATTTGACACACGTTCCTAGTCTAATTTACCATCATGATAATATGTCAAGTTTTTATCAGGAAGATAAAATTAATATATGTAACTACACAGATCTACCCTTAAAATTGAAATGTAGAGTTCTAAATCATTCAATCTGTACTGTATGTTAACAAAATGGATCAATGCATATTGTTGAAATAAAATAAAAAAATGTCTTGTGCTGTTATTGAAGCCTGTTTTACAAATAGAGAAGAAAGTGAATCAAATTATTTTGTCTGGTAATGTGGATGTGGCGGCATGGCATGGTAGAGTCGCCTTTTGTTCCTGTTTGATAATTTTCTTCAGTGAAAAGAATACTATTGAAAAACTCGCGGCGAGCTAAGAAAATGTGAGTTGGTGTTTTTAAATTTAAATCGTTTATTAGCTCAAATACGAATTCAAGACATCAAAGAAAAGGGAATTAGGTATGAATTTTGTTTTTTTTCTTTATGTTTTATATATTATCTTATGTCTTGTCCCACTAGCCAGCTACCGTGTGTATTTGTCAGCGTTAAATTGTAACAACTGTTAGTTTACAAACTTACTCGTCAGTTTATAAACTTTCGGTAGGTTAGGTTAGGTTATAAATTTCCTAAGATAGATTATGATCTAACGGTTTATGCAATGTTACGATGACAAATTCACCGAGTTGACTTATCAGTTATTATGTGTACAAATTAAACTGGCTGCGAGTGGTCAGATGAGTCGGTTGTTGGGCGTGAGCGTGCTGTGACTGCGACAGTTGCGGGTTCGAGTCTCGACGCGACCGGTGTTGAGTAACGGACGTGTACCGGCTCTTTATATGAAAATTATGATAATTTATGGTTGTCTTTTAATGAAGAAACAACAGCTGAGCGTACAGTGCTTTTTGTTGAAAATAATATTATTAAAACTAGTTGGTTATTCATGTTTCACCTTACCAACACACTATGTAATTTTCCAGAATGTTTTATTTACAAACATGTTAAAAACTTGGCTCTACGTCAATGCTTAATTATTTTTAAAGGCCCTTTGTCCCTTCTGTTACTAAGTTCATACAAGTAAACACATTTATTTTTAAGCTATTGTTACTCTTTGTCCAACATTTCTTTCTAAAAATACTGGGAACCCCATCGAAATTCTCTACCCGCAATTATTCTGATACGAATCAATGAGTCGGTTCCATCGATAAATATAAAGTATTCAGTACAATTGCCCACAAGGTTATTCGTGATACAGGAATATATTATTATTTATCGAATGTCACCGAATGACTGGTATAATGGCGGCACCCCTGGAGTCAGGGCTGCCACCACCTGGTTACACATTCACTAACTTTACGGCGATAAGCCGCTACTTTATTGC
>JARACY010004379.1:0-27240 GCA_029255725.1 Scrobipalpa atriplicella | reverse complement strand
CGTCCGTAATTTGACATACCTGCAAATACCTGATGGCTAATTACTTTTTTTTTCACCGCCACCACTACGATAGTACGTATATGAACTAAAGTCTTATGATAAACTTATGCAGGTACACTTCCATTTATTCCTAATGAACAGTTTATGTTATACCTATAGGTACTTGCGCAAATAGACACTAATGCATACTCAGATGTGCACTCAGGCAAGTTCACAACTTCCTAGTCCGTATGTATCTATAGAAACTCCTTGATGAGGTGCTTTGTTCTATTGCTAAACTGTCTGAGGAAGTTGGGCTTACCGTTTATGAGGGATAAAAACTGCATTTAATTTGGTAAATTACCATTATACTTATATAATAATTAGAGTCGAAAAATACAATTTAATACCGGTGCCGCGAAATAATCATCATAATCATTATCTTGCCCTTATCCCATTTATTTGGGGTCGGCGCAGTATGTTTTCTTCTTCCATTCATCCCTGTCTGTCAGCCGTCCAATCAATACTAACAACCGTTTTGGTCAGCTATAATGAATATTATTTTCTATTTTAAAACATCGTGCTTAGTCTAAGAACAAAAATATGATAATATTTATTCCGTCCACTATTGTTATAAACGCCGTCCTTACGAAGCTAGTATTTGGAAGTTTTCAAAGCAACCCCTCATTATTTAACACAGAGAAGAAGCTTGTTTTAAAATTAGGTCAGAAGGACCTTCAAATAACGCGCCAGGTGCAGACGAAGAGTCTCCAAGAAAACATTTGCTTTTTGAAAAATATCCCCTTCTCGCCATGTTGAAGTGTCGGGGTCCTTTTGAATTTCAAATTTTGAGTTTGAATACATAATTCATCCGAATACTGTATAAGTTATTTTTCCCCAAATCTCCATTTCCATTTCAGGCCTGCTTTGGCATTTGGTCTACTTTGTATATCAGACCTGAAAGTTTTGGAGAACTTGAGCAATATGGGATAGAAACTTTTAAAATCGACTATCAAGTCTTAACAAATTATTGACACTAGGAAATAACATTTTATACATCTACATGAAATATTACTTACATAGAGAATAACTTTTTATGTTTGATTTTTATGTTATGAAGAAATTCAAAATCCATTTTAAACATTATTTCAACATCAAAATAAAATAGATACTTACGGTAAAGGCCCGGGGGTTGTGGGATTTTCATAATACTTACATTTATAAAATATCACTAAAAAATCTGATCTTTGAAGTCAAATAAACTTCATGCCAGATGTGTGACATTCATATTAAAATATATGCAAAACTTGATGCAAAATATACGATTTCAACAAAATTTTGAAATCGTATATTTTGCATCAAGATTCCTATTTCTTCGATTTCTGCACCTATTTGAGGACTTTACAATACTCTACACGCAAACTGTTTAGGCTCAAATTAAACGGGTATTATTATATTTTGAAGACTGAGAATCTCTGTTTTTATAACTCATCAAAAAACTAGGGAAACCAGCCCCAGCGCGATAAGGCCGCGATAGCCATCTTCATCACATCTATCTGTCAGATAAAACAAATAACAAGGCGACATGCTACGGGGACAGCTAAGAATCCAATTAGATTGTTATTTTAAACGAGATTATTAATGTTTATTGTTACCTCGATATTTCAGAGCTGTTTCAATTGTAGTGAACAACCGCGAAAGTCTCAAAACTTATATAGCTAAGAATCCATAAAACAAAACGTATCGGTCGCAGGTGTAGAGTGGAAGAGTGGGAGTAAATTGGCCAATAGCTCCACAAAGAGCAGCGGTATGATCGAACAGTTAGCGAGTGTTGTTTGCTCCATCCACTAAATTGGACTGTCCTCTTGGAAGCGCTCGCTGTAAGGTTTGTGAATGGAATCCTCTTGAAAATATTGACAGAAACAACAGTGCACACGAGTATGATTTGTTCCCACTTGTTCCTCACCCATGCAGTTCATGTTTCTGTAAAAATATCCAGCTTCGTGACAAAAATATATTGAATTTTGTACATCTGTAATTTTTATTAGCTTACTTCGCCACATAACTACCAAATTTCATAGCAGAGGATTTTTTCAAGTTGCTAAACCCCCATTGATTGAGCTATAATATAACGCATATTTTGTGTAATGACTAATGACCTACAATGAATAAAGGTACTGTAAAAGGTAAAAAAAACCCGGCTTCAATTAAATGACCTTAACAGAAGTTTTAATTCGGACTGAAGTGTTCTATGTGACGGGCAATCAGGAGCGCAGGACAAAAGGTTTTTCATCCCATCTATTCGAAAACGACGACTTTAATCGCATATAAGTGCGCCTAAAGTTGATGCTTCTAAGCGACATAGGTACTATTACTCTACTCTTTGCTAAAGACTGTCCCAGCCGGGTAAAAATGAGATTTTAATCCTCTTTATGAAAATAAGTGCGATTAAAAGAACTTTTAATCGCACTTTTTGAATTTGGAACCTCTTTTTCTTTTTTCTTGATTTGGCATCATGACTGTCGCGGAACGAAAACAAATTAGTTAGAAGTCGAATTCAAATAATGGTACACTGGCTGGTTAGACTGCGCGACGGCTGATTAAAAAAAAAAACATATTGAAAATGCACGAACTACGGCACGAGTGGGCAGCAGGCTTTTATTTATAGGGAGCCCGTGTTTTCGATTCTTTTTACGAATTATTAAATATTCAAAATGAAGTCTTCTAGCAGTGAAAGTACCTATAACATTCTTATTCTATAATATTTAAATTTACAAGTGTTAGTTAGGCGCCTTTTTTTCTCATAGATGGGGATGAAAAGTAGAGTGTATCACTCGGGAGCAAAAATATTTTTGGCTCGGGCGACGTACTTTGAATCCCTCGTTACGTTCAGGATTCTACTTTAGAATCCCTCACTTCGCTCTGGATTCAAAAAAGCGCCCTCGCCTTAAAAATATTATTTTACTCCCACGTAATAAAATCTACTATTGGGTACACAAATATACATCGCCTTATACTGCTGCCGATTCGGTTACAGAACCGACTCAACTTATTTAAGTTTAGTCCTGTCACTTTCCATCTCGAGCGAACAGAAAAGGATGGCAGTACAGATGGACTTATTATAAACCTGTCACAATAGATCGAATGCACGAAACGAAACGCATTTCAGTCGGGACCCTTTCACATCACAACTTAATTTGACTTATTTTGAGCGTTATACGTCAGTTTGACACAATTATAATCAGCTGTTGTGTTGCTGTCTCTATTTTATTCAAATTTTAGAAAGTGACAGGACTAAACTTAAATTAGTTAAGTTGAAGCTATTTACGAATTGAGGCCACTACTGTATCCAAAAAAGTCCAACCTTATAACGACAAATTTAAAACAGTCGCTTATTTAAGTTCATCTGGAGATCCACAGTTTTTGCATGCAGTAGATTGACCCAGGCATAGACACAAAGAATAACGCGAACAGACTTGAATGAAATGACCTTAACAGAAGTAGTCACATGGACTGAAGCGTTCTGTAACGGGCAATCAGGAGCGCGGGACGAAAGGTTTCGCGGACACAGCTGTAAACTCTATTATCGTACTACCATCTAGCTTATTGGATCACAAAGTATTTACCCGACTGCGCAAAACAAGAATGGGGATGTTAGTTAACAGTCATAGAGGAAATACATGATTGATATTTATGATATACTGGGTGTAATGGACAGCTTCCCGTTTGTCGACTGAGCAACCCCTACCAAATTGCGGGAAACTATCCTTGCATACTTAGATAGTTTTATGATGGCATATGATTATGATCTATCATAGAGCGGCCTACCCTGGGCAACGACATTACATGCTTACCTGTACCTTAATGCATTGTCTGTCTTAGCGGCAGTAGTTTACAGAGGGCCATCGGAGTCCAGCGCTAAGTAGTTTCTTGAGAAATGCCAAGGCTTCTAGTCTTCTGAGTGAGTGAGATGAGATCAGTCCATCGTTGACTGAAACATGAAAAGCAGTTCAAAAGTAGAATTTGAATCGGTATCAATTTGAATACTTGAAAACTTACTTGAGTTCAATGTAAGTAATTAGAAAGACGCCGACATGGCGCCCTGTAAATACTCCATCTTGCTTTGCCAGTGCACTTTACTTTGGTACCCTATCAGTTCAGTGTACCTCAATGTGTAAAGAGACGTTGAAAAAGTTTAATAATCGAATACTGAACTCAACAAAGTGGGTTAATTTGAACGTTGAAATTATATCTACTACTTACCTATTTATTTTGAAGCAAAGTTAAGGGGTTGATCTGACAACGAAACTACTTAATTTACTTTCACAAATAAGTTTTCAATGCCCAAGATATTTTTTGATGATTTTTTTTCAGTTTTGCTGTCTAGCAACCCCTAACAGTTTGTGTATATTCAAGTCTAGAAAACTACGAAATTAAGACATGAAGTTGAAATCAAGTATCCGGTGCGAGATTTAGCCAGTTACTCAAGAACAACGTCTAAATATTTTTCGAAGAGTGCTTTTTTAATGTTTGAGAACCTCTGCTTCCCGGTATAAATGTTAAAAGCCAATTGCAATACTCCAACAATTGGAAACGGTCCAACAGCATATCGCGGATTTAAAGTGATAAACAGAAATCGTAAAACGCGGTTAAGCTTTAATAAGGTTTGCCAGATTTCACACTTTGTAACACTCATATTAGATTTCGTTGCCAAATCTCAAGTGTTGAGTTTTGTTGGCGCAATGTTCGCGTGCGACCGCAGTTGGTGTGGACATTTCTGGGCTTTAAAATTTATGTCCGTTTTTCGTATTGTTACGTGTGTATTGGACTGAGTACCGGCGCTAAGGTAACTACATACATTTATTTAAGAGCGCATCTTGTCGGTTGAGTACATGAAGCGAACGCCAGCTCTCCCTGCATTCCGCCTTCTCCTTGACTTCTTGCTACGATTTCCTTCACTTGATCGATGTAACTTATTCTTGGCCTCCCCCTTCCTCTCCTTTCTTCTATCTTTCCTTCCAAGGTAACTACGCCTTAAATAATTTGTAAATACTCCTTTGTAATTAATTTGTAATTTTTCTTATGATAAATAATTTGTAAATACTCCTTTATATAGGATACGAATTAGTCTCACATGTTTTGCACTTACAATAGATTCTCCCAATTGAGTGGACCGACTTGATGGAAGAGACATTGGTTTCAAGATGCTCACTATAGAAATGCAATGATTTATATCAAAAGGTGTGAATTTTTTTCTGTGTAGGTCCTAAGTATTTTCAATAAATTTGTACACTACTCTAGGTCCTTTAGTATTCAAAGTCTCAACAGCGTTTTCCCTTCCGCGTTGCTTTGCGTGAGAGTCTAGAGAGAGAGAACTGCCAGGATAGTCACGAACATTCACAATGGTAGCAATTTGTAATTGCAAAATTCATGACTTAATTAATATAAATCTACACCTGTCATTTTCTATCATGAGAGAACAGAAAGGGACGGGCAATAATTTTAGTCAAGATTTAGTTAAGTCGTGCCCTCAACAAATTGATAGCATTGTCTTATGTAGGAGCAATGTAACGTAAAACGTGAAACAGTGATCATGATCAACCTCTGACTGAGACCTCCACTATTCAGATACACGTTTCTACTCACGCACCAGCGGATATGATTGTAATATTCACCAAGCAGTCGCCTCGCGCAATATTAAGAGGCGCAGTACAAAGGAAAAACCAGTCAAAGGCTGAGAAACTGATATTAGAAAAGTTGACAGAATGGGTGCATTCTGGAAGTGTTGCTGTTCAATGTTGTCTACAGTTTCCCGGTTTATTAATGGCCTCGATTCGGTAAATACATGACTTCACTAAAATAACTCCATACGAGTCATTTTCTATCATGACATGAGCGAACAGAAAAGGATGGCAGGTATAGATAGACTAATTATAAACTAGCTTTCCGTCCGGGGATGAGACGGACTAAAACAAGTCCTTATAGTTAGAAATAGAATTCTAAATTCAATTAGAAACTTACTCAATGCCCTTTTACTTCACGAGTCACGACTTAATTTATGACTTTTATACATAGGTTTTTGACACAGGATCCTACTAATATTATACATGCGAAAGTTTGGGATGTTTTTTACTCAATCACTGGACGGATCGGGATAAAACTTCTCTCTATCATGATGAGAGAGAAGTTTTCTTCTAATTGAATTGAGAATTTTATTTCTAACTGACAGAACTTGTTTTAGTCCGTCTATATATTTGTGCTGCCATCCCTTTCTATTTTATGTCACGATAGAAAATAGCTGATATGGAGATATTTTAGTTCAGTCGTGTTTATACCGAATCGGGACCAGGATCAGCTCAGGAGCATTCTATTCGTATTTATTTCCGTTCGCAATACGAATGTGATGAGATGAAACTTTCGTCGTAGAGAAATTTTTTATTCACCAAAAAATAAGGACTTATTTAGACCATGAAACTGAACAACTTTCTCTACATAGGTCGAAATATGAAATAAAAATAGGCGCTCGAACAGCAAGCACATTTTGTACGGAAAGTCAATTTTTTTTTTCATAATTCTATGTTCCATCGAGAAAGTTGTTCAGTTTCGTAGTCTAAACAAGCCATTTTCTTTGGTGGATGAAAAATTCAGTTTTTTTTTAAATCTTCTTTGCACTCACTCAACTTGAACTAACCTTTTTCACGTACGTTCAAATTGTTGTTATTTATGTAGATGACGTTTTCATAATTGAAAGCAACCATCCTACAAAAAGAAATGAAATTACAATGTGTTTTCTTTAAAAAAAAAGGATCGTTGTTTTTCAACAGATAGAGTCAATTCTTCTTGGGGGATCTAGGCCTATGTCTTGCAGTGGGCGTCTATCGGCTGAGACGACGAGAGTAAATTCTTTTTGAATGTTAAAAATGCGCTAACTTTATTTACTGTGCAAAAAGATAGACATTCACAAGAAATTGGTACAGCGAGATGAATCTTCAAGCAGCTTCACGCTGGGTTGCGTCACGTCACTTCCCGATGTGAACTGACCCTTCTTCTTCTTAGCGTATCGATGGCAGGCACTACACTGTTGCATGCAGCCCAGAATTTGGCCACGTTAACAGCATTAACAGCCGCTGTCATGAGGTCTTTCTGCGTGCAGGTGAAGGGGCACGCAGGACATGATGTTAGGTTAGGTTAGGTTAGGTGTTTTGCATCGTTTGGACGGTACCGCACAAACAGTTCATTATGTTGACCCTTATTTGAACTTAGAGAATAGCAATCTATTAAATGGAACAGTAAACTAAACTTTAATGCGTCTAATCTATTGTTGCGTCGAAGTCTAAGCTCCCGGCTAAGTGTATTATATCTTCAGTACTGTTTGTACATCAGCTGTTTGTCTATGCAAGCAGCTAACCGCTATCTAGCATACCACTTAGTTAAGGCAAACAGATTGAACGGGTAACTTGATGTGGAATTAACACGTCGGCTGCGGGCTGCATAAACAAACATGATGAACAGAACAGTCAACATAAATTCGCGATTTCTCGAGTAAAGACAACTTGCTCTTCGCTAAGTAAAGGTTAAGTAATATGCGGTTCGGTGACAGTGAAAAATCGCATCAAACAAAAAGTTTACTGATTTTATTGCTTCTGCCTACCGCATGGTGCGAAATTTTATATAAAATACAGGCGTTTATTTATTTTTCTCGTTCAGTGGGAATTCCCCCCTACTCCTTCTTCCATTTACTGGGTACTAATTTCAACATTATATTAATTAGGTAAGGTAAGATAATAATCAATCAGTTAGATAAGACAGGGGCATTATATTAATTAAATTAATTGATTTATCAAAACGGATGCTGTATCCAGTTAGTTCATCAAAGCATATTAGGTACATATTAATCGTTTAATGGGTTCTAACTGTTATAATCACACTATAACAATCACTTAAAGTCCACTACTACTGCTTATGGCCTTCCTTAAGAAAAATTAAAATAGCGTGATGCAAATTTTCACCCTACTGTACAAAACTGCGTATATCTGCATATGTCGTAAAACACTCAAGGCCGACAACTAGACCCTTTTTACTTGGACGCCCACATTTTAGTTTGTAGTGATAAAGTTTTTTAAGTATTGGATATTGCTTAGCTCAGTGTCAGCTTGAAAATTTTGACACATGGGTTGACCACTACTCCGGCAAAAAACTAATCTAGGATTGTGTCTAGTTTCTCTTCTGGGTTGCGGAGGTCAGATGGCAGTCACTCTTAGTGAAAACCAGTATCCTCGATCAATCCACTAAATTTAAGTAACCGACCCCGTGAAATACGGGAAAATGCTAGGGAGTGATAAAGTATTTCTTAGAATATTATCAATATCATTGAAATATCTTTGGTGGGGTATCCTCAGCATGTGGATAAAGAAGTGGAATACAAGTCCGGACAGCAATCTGTTTGTACACGACAAACAAGTCCGTTCCAATCGCGACGGCCCGGACTCCGGACTCCGGACGTCAAGTCTCGAATTTGCATCCCAAATTCAGCAATTGACGTACTACGGAGCCGGGCTAAGCCGGCTGCCTGTCACACCGACAAGTAATTCCATTTCAGTCAGGTATAGCAGAACAGTTTTCACAGGTGGGCTATTTCGTTATGAAATTTTGTGGATAGACGGATAGGTGGAAACATGCAACAGGGTCGCATGGCTATAGTTAGTAATATGGTAAAGGTAATAATTATCATGTACACACAGCAAAGGATAAACCTTTATCATATTAAAGACAAATTTATTATATTTAAGACAAATAAAAGTTTAGTCAGGTAAGTAATGTTGTAAAAAATTATTACTGTTTTTACATAATACCTATTGATAGGTATACATACTGTACAGTATATTAATCTGTATAATTATACGAAATTTCATTACATTACTTTTTAGGGAAAACTACATAAATTTTGCTCAGCCCTATGTATCCGGTCATACCGTACTTGTTTTTATCCTATTTCTTTGACATAGTGAAGCTAATATGTATTGTCATAGTAGAGTTAAGTCTTTTGCAGCCTTGCCTGCAACGTGACTCGAAAATCTGTTTTTATTATCTGACGAATATCTATATTCAAGGTGGCTAAAAATTTGATGTGTTTCAGAAGGTTTAGTGGAGATGCACTTACTTATAAGTATGTACCAGTTAATTGAATAGGTTTAAGTATGGTGTGTACGAAATTATGCTCATATTGGTGTGACAGTTAACCGAGTTTACAAGAGTCGGACTATAAATTTCTGTTCCTTACAATAGTTACACAGATTGCACCTGGGAGCTGTCTCGGTGCTGTCTTAAACTTGGACTTAAGATAAATCCCGCCCGAGTTTACCGCGCCACCACCGCACCGCCACGCCGCCCGAACAAGTCCCGAACGACAGATTGAGTTATCAACTTCGACGAATACCTGAACATCATTTTTCCTTAAAAAAAATTGGAGTGTGCGTTGTGAAAGAAATTTCTTTTTAATTTGTTAGCGCAAGAAAGCTCCATAAACAACTTGAAAAGCTCGCGTCGCATTGATGAATTCCGTTATTGTTAGGCAGAAAAAAAGTAAGTCCATGAAAAAAATATTACTATATCTCGTTTCTCACGTCCAGCCAGAGAGAAAATATGTTTCATAAAATATTCGCAGAAAAGGTGAGAGCGCAATCTCGTATTGCTATAAGAATTTTAAATCATGCGAGATAGGCATCTAGCCTTTTGCACGTCCTTTACCTGTCAACGAGGGCCGAGCTCATATTTCATCAGAGCAGTTATCTACTTACCTCACGTTCGCCATAAATGCTTTATTTTTCTCGGCATTATTATACGTCACGTGCCAAGAAAAATTGCGGTGAATCGAACGAAGGGTTTGCGAGTTGGACGTAATTCAATAAGAAAGGGCTAGCCGCGTTCCCCTGGGCCGATCGCCCCGCAGTCATACCCAACAAATTGATGAGATTTATCGCGGAGATTCCCCAGAAGTTAGCCAAAGGGAAATTAAGTTGGGCAAACTTTGGACTTGTTCAAAATGTACCAAACCCTTATCGGTTTGTACGTCGGGAAAAATGGCCTTGTAATTTAGCGAGTGTTTTTTACCTGCGTGAAATTTTGAGGGATGATATTGATCCCTGTGTAGATTCTTGTCCTTTTGAAGACTTGAATATATTTTGTTCAAATTATCATATTTTTATTTGCGCTTAGTTTCTACTGCTAAGGTTGTTTTATCAATTTTATAACTTCTCTATTTATTCTCTTGTTTTATGTTTAAATTAGGTATTCATATCTTAATACGAGTAAGTTTCAACAGAATTATACATCGATATTTTGCAAGACTAATTGGTCGTTTAAACACCCCGGCCTCGGGGATGAGCTACAATGGCGCGTGCACAATTTATCTCCGCTATCAGAGCACTTCCAAGGAGATATCTCAGTTACATCCTTTATGATATTCATTTGCTTATTGTTGCTATTCGCTTAATGCCTCCGTGGTCTAGTGGCTTGAGCCATGCGCTCACGACCCGGAGGTCCCGGGTTCGATTACCGGCGGGGTACAATAACTTTGTGTTGTTGTTTCTAGTCTGGTTAGGACATCGCAGGCTGATCACCTGATTGTCCGAGAAGTAATATGTTCCATGCTGTCTGATGGGCATGTAGTTAAATAGTCGGTCCTGCGCCTGATTTCTCTCTAGTCGTATCAGTCAATCTATCCCATAAGAATATGAGATAGAGATGGGCACTTGTGTGTTGCGCAAACACTTGGCACTAAAAACTAGTCCCCCGCAGATGGCTGATCTCGGAGAGATTGGCCGCCATCACCGAAAATCGGTAGGGAGGACTACTTTTTTAAATTCTCTGACTATTTACTGCCGCTTTCAGCTGGCATCAGGAACTTTCGTTATAATTAAGTAGGTATAATTAAACTGTACTTTACGGGGTCTACCCCGTTGAAGTTGCGCGCCAAGGGAGACCCATTGGGCGACAACATTTGCCCATCTCTTTGACATCATCTCTCGATAGATATTATTACGTGACCCATATTATAACGTAATTTCTAAGAGACTATCGAGACATAAACAACCCTTGGTCGTAATTTATTCTGTTACAAAGTACCGTGTTGGTTTTAATCCAAGTTTGCAATATTTTACGGGCATTCCCTTTCATCCCTCGATTCATGTGGATGTGTGTAACAAATGGGAAGAAATTGGCCAAATAAAGTAAGTCCGCCGGTCCCTCAATGGCTATTAGCCGTGGCCAGGCCCGGCCACAGCCGTCCGCCGCTCGGCTCTCGCATTAATTATTTAAATGGGGGATCTCTGGCTCAGGATGACGATTCACGGAGAAATTTACATACAACTATTGTGAGGGGCGAACGTATTTTACATTATTTTTCGTAACTACTTACGAGTAGAATGAGTAATTCAAAGGCTAATATTCAGGAAGATTGTGGTTGAAAAGTTTTGGAGCATTTTTTTTAATGATGATGACATGACATTGTATCTTCTCAAAAAATCACAAGGGATATTTATGATATGTTTTGTATATCCAGAAGTGAAAAAAAAAGATATACCCAGAAGTGAAAAAAAAAAAGTCTGATAGGAAAAAAAACGATTTTAAAATAGCATAAATAATACAAAAATAACAATGAAATTTATGGGGACATTCTATTTCCGTTACTGAGACATCTACTAATGAACTCTTCAGTTGGCAGTCTCTTTCTACGATCTTTTATTGTCTCTATGAATCACATTTTTGGTACGCCTTTTTGCTAGTGATGGGACATTGTGACATCGATAAAAGTAAATAAGAATATAAGGGTATACAGGGTATTTCGCGCATGGTTTTCCAAACAGAAATAGTCGATAGAATCTAAGGGTAATTTTTCCATGTTGATAAATAATATCAAAATTTAGCCTTTAGACTTAAATAAAAGAAAATGTTTCAGGTTTAGCCTCCTTTATTTTTTATTTTAGTAAATGTTGTACTTACAGGATTACTAAAATCAAAAGAATTTACCAGTAATATCTTAGAAAAATTTTGACTTACAAATTTTTTAGTGAAAATCCTCTATTATCAAGGTTGTTCGTCGATTCAGTAATCAACACGAAACAATAAATACAGTTGTAATTCTGGTAACGTCGCGACGCAGCGCGGCGTTGCTTGAAGATGCATCTCGTTGTACCGCAAAGTGACAGGCTGGAATTTTTGCGTTCGGTCAATAAAATGTCTATATATATATATATATATATATATAAAATCACGCCTTTATCCCTAAAATGTCTATCGCTTTGCATTAAATAAATTATATATCGTGTCGCTATCTTGAAAAGTGTGAGCCGCGTCGCGTCGCTTCCTGATGTGAATTGACCCTGAAAAAACATTTCTAAAATAAGAATATCCGTAGATTGTCACGCCCCATCACTACAACACGATAACGATTCACGAAGAGTCGATAGCGGCAAGCCGGCAGACAATGATAGGAAAAATAAATGACATTTTGACAACGAAGCGCGGCCATTGAAAACGAAACAGAGCAACCGGCATCGGAGATCGTGGAGCAGAATATTGTACTAAGTCGACAAAAATATACACATTTGTTTGAATTTGAGAAAATAAGATGCCCCCTAAGTAATTCAATATTGTAACTGTCACTTTCCTTTCGGAATAAAAAGATCAATGAAAATTATTGGGAATGTGCGATTATCGTGTGGAAAAAGCGTAAAACCTTAGAGTATCGATCTCCTGTCCTTTTTCAATTTTATTATTTTATAAAGTGACGCATAGATTATACTAGATTATTAATTTTAACTTTAACCGGTGGCATCTAGAATTGAGCTCGATATCAGACAGAAGATGATCAATTATAAATATAATAAGTAGTCGCGGAATAGACCCCTCTTTTGATTATACTAAGTGGTTGTGTTATGGTAGATCTATTTAGAGCTCACCTAGCCTAAATGGTTAACAAACTCCATTTGATTGTTTACATTAAAATTCGTATATTACAATCATTACATATAAACTGAAAACTTAAGAATAAAAAAGCTACAGAATTTCAATGTAAAGAATTTGAAATGCACCTAGTATATTTTAGTATCGTTCTTAAGCTCCTGACATGCTCCGGACTGTGAGTTGGGCGGATAAACTTCAAAAATACACGTAGCAAGGCTATTTCAGAATCGAATCCATTCCCGATACCTCCAAACGGCCAATATAAAGGGTGTTAGGGATGGGGTACCACAAAACTGAAAGGGGTTACTCACGAATCTTTCAAAGTTTTCTGGGAAATTGAATTTTTGGCTTCCTCACACGAATCGTTTGATCGAAGTGGTCGTTTTGTGTATGAAAGTAAAAAATAAGATATTTACTTATTTCTGAGTATAGTTTTGTTGTCTTAGCAACCACTTATAATTTTTGGGACATCGTCTTTTATTACATACTGTAGGGATTGTAGTCCTATACATATACCTACCTACCATAAAAAAAAATTGGCTTTCCCATACAAATTATCTGACCGAGGTGGTAATTTTGTATGGGAAAATCATTTATTTTTAAAATTTCCTAAAAGAATTTTCTAGTGAGCAACCCCTGTCTCTTACACCCGTTATATATCAGCTGTACTCCTAACAGCCCGTCTCGTTTCCGTATGGACGTTGCGTTTGTTTTTAGCTCCAATAAGCTTTAGCTACCAGCATTGCACCTACATGCTGAATTTGCGTCAGTTCGTTAGTGAGACAATAAAAAAAATTGGTACAAACACCCGAATTTTGTTAACGTTTGTTAGATGGTAGAGGGTAGGTTAAAGGTTAACAAATTTAACAAAAGATTAACAAAGGTTAATATTTTGGTCAACAAATACTGGCAGCAATAAACAGGTTTTAATAAAGTGATTCAAAATACGAACTTTGAATTAGTGTAGGTAGTAAATTAATTTGCTCATCTTGGACTGGGAGTTATATAATAAAAAACCATAGAATGTCCCAGCTGCTTCTCCTCTCGAGCATGCTGAAGAAGTCAGAAAAAGGATTCAAGGGTTACAGTGTATTATATATTTAGGCGATGGGCTGATACAACATGTCACTAAAGCGATACACAATGTCCACTTAAAATTGCCCTGTCAGACGTGGGAAAATGAATTTTAATAGGCGTTTTATGCTTTGCCTACCTTGTAGGGGGTGAAAACGTGGTTTTATTAAATAAGAATGCCAGTGAGTGAAATTCACCCAAACATTTATAGTCATGCTGTTAGCCCTCATTAAACAGCTTAGTAAAAGGCACTACGTCTTCGGTACACGGATGGAATAGATGAAAATGTTATTAGTTTAGAATCGTAGAGATTTCTTTGAATGTCTCATCAGAAGCCGATTGCTCTTGACAAATTGAAAAAGATCTTGTCAGCAGTTTGCAAATATATATTTTTGTACTAACGGCTAATAGGACTGGATGAAAGATGTTTTCATTTGCATAATGAGAGCTCTTTAACTTCCTTCCTACAGTTTTAGGATTCCGTAGTCGGCACTATAATTACATTATTGGAGACGAACATGGACTTATTTTTTTGATGCTGATGATGCTCTCATGTTAAATTCAACTCTATCAAAATTAATTCCAGTGGAGTGCCAAATTATCAAATTAACAGATAGATAGCAGAAATTATTTCTACGAGTCGTACTATGTTTCACGAGTTCAGTAGTTTTTTCAAATTTACTAAAACATAGGAGCTCTTCCAAAAAGGCGTAAAAATATTGCTAAAGGGTCTGTTACGGGCGACGCGGTGTCCATTCCAAAAGCTTCACACCATGGAACTAGACTGGATTGCCACTTTATATAAAAAAAAAAAAATTGGTTGGGTACCATGCGGTACCGTCAACAAAACTTTTTGTTTTGCATAGGCATGACATGACCACTTCCAAGTGATAGTACCTATAATATAGGTGTACATTTTAATATTATAATGATCGTCCGTGCCGATTGATATGTAAGAGTATATTTATGAAATATGGTATCATCAATGGTGCTTCAATGAGAATGAAATTATTAAATTACTTTCTTTAGGACCATAATAATACCTTCTTATAATGCATATAGCTTAATGCGATTAAATATTCTTATAAGGAAAGACGGAACCTTTGCCAACGTTTGTTGACTTCATTTTGACCAATGTTATTTATTATGATGAGTTCCTTTTGTCGTAGCCAGAGGGAAGACACCGTTTCCTGATTTGCCTTCATTCAATGGGGGATTTGAACTAGTATTATACTAAGATTGTACTAAGAAACTGGCCTCTGTTTGCACGGCTCGGATGCCTTCAGCCGTGATTCCGAGAAATTGTGAAAGTAATTGCTTTTATTTGCAGAAGGATCTAGCTAGGCGGTCGGGAACGGGAACAAAAGTTCTGTAAATAAAGACCGCTCTCTTTCAACGTTTGTTATATTTTGATCGAATTATAAGTCCAAATTGATTGAATACAGACGATACTAGTAGTAATTACAGTCAAGTGGTCAAGCGCGAGTCGGACTCGCTCACCGAGGCTTCCGTACCAACTTGGGGGTATTTAAAGCGAATATAAAACCCTCCCTCGATTACCCAAACTTTTTTCACCCAAAAATATCAACTGGACTAAAGGACAAACTTAAGTTTGCTGTTGTCCCCATACTAGAAATAGGGAGACCACTACGAAAATAAGTTTGTAATCCTTTTTTTTGGTGATGTTTGAACAAATTTACAGTCTTTAGATTTTTTCCTTTGATTGTGCTATTAGACACTGCTTTCTTCTAAATTTCATGATTGTAGGTCCACGGGTAGTACCCTGTAGGTTTTTGAATATTTCTTCCCAATAAAATTTATTAAACATTTTTCAATGAGCCACTTACGTAGAGTATACTTAAACTTATTTAATAAGTTTAAGTATACTCTACGTATACGTAAGTGGCTCATTGAAAAATGTTTTTATTCTTTAGATGAATTTTTAAACTCGAAATTAATCGTACCCTAATATTAATGTGCTTATAACATTACATTGACATTTGTTAATTACTATTATTTTTAAGCCTTTATACACTAATTAGTGTATTAAAAAATTTGCATGATCCATAATCTATAGGCTATAATCTAAATGAATGTTACCTAATTATAATGAACACCTGTATTTGACTACATTTAATGCGAATAAATATTTTATCTTTATATAGGTCCAGTTGGAGAAGCATTATAAAAGAAAAATTAAGTTCCCAGTGAGAAATCACTACCCTCAGTAATGACGAATACGACACGAGGAGGAAGATTGTGCAAATTATAGGCTACAAACATTGAACTGCTTACGATTAATTTTACTCATTGGGCGCTTTTCCACTAGACGGCACGGCACCGGCACGGCGACGATCACGTGACAATACCTATGGGAATCGATGACATGCCGTGCCGGTGCCGTGCCGGCAAGTGGAAAAGCGTGTCATATAATTTCATTGATTTTCGTACATTATGTCATCCACGATACCGTCGACGGTACCGTGCCGTCGCCGTTGCCGGTGCCGTGCCGTCTAGTGGAAAAGCGCCCATTCTCTGTTAAAACATACTTAAACAATCGAATTGAATACAAAATTATCATATAAATAGCATTTGTGAGTGCTAAAATATCCATAAAATTATCAGTCGATAATTTTCGATTCTTTATTAAAACTCCATTTACAGACAGAGATTTAAACAGCATTGATAAGATATATTGACTCATAATGATGTATTGCGTTGTCCAAACTTTATTTCGTGTAGCTAAGCGTTATGTGAGATTTACCAGCGGATAATATTATAGATAACCAAGATAAGTCAAATCAATTAGACTTTTACCACATATACAGGGTGTAAAAAAGGTAACGCGTTCCTTTAAACAACATGTTCTTTACTAATGATAACAAACAACTTTCGCAAAGCACAAAAATTTTAGCTCGAATAAAATTTTGCCTTGTCTATACAAAATTGCAGATCCCGGAGAGCATGTTTGTATGAAATAATAGGCAAAAAAAATGCGAGCTAAAATTTTTGTGCTTTGGAAAAGTTGTTTCGTATCATCAGTAGAACATGTGGTTTAAAGAAACTCAGTACTTTTTTTACACCCTGTATACTTGTGGATCTACGTGGATTTTTTCAGTGATGTAGTCAACAAGGAACTCTTGCCTTGTTTTTTCCTTTATTTCCCGCCTTTGGCTCTGCCAGTTTTGCACCTTTCACTAGTAGTTAGGTACCCACAGATTAGATGAGTGCCATCGTGCGCGCATGGCACCTAGATGATTTCAATAACGCAAAATTAGAAGGACACAGATTTAATTATGTTGCATTTATTATTGAACGACTGTACCTCTATATTTTTATCATAAATGCTTAGCAATATTAACAGATGGCTGATCAGATCTGTCTATACTAATACAAGTTAATCGCATTTTTATCGCATATGGTAGCTGATATAGCATCGATTTCGGCTGATATATTTGGTTTCATTCTCTATCAGTACTTAACTTAGATCGCATGTTACATACCGCCCGTTCGCACGCAAATACACGTGCTGAAATGTGCGTATAAGCGCTTCTAAACTCAGCCTTTTCGGCATAATTGTAAAAAAAGTTAATAGTTCATATTGGAAAGTGGATTTTTTCTTCTATTGTGTGCTGATATTATGACTAAAAGAGATTACGTTATGGAGGATTCAAAGAAGGTGATTTTGGTTTTATTTTTCTAGTGTGTAACTAAACTTGACTGTTTGAGTGTTGCATTACTATACTTATTTGTTGGTAGTGAGTTTGTTTTTGTGATAATTTGTAAGACACTCATTGTGATGTGAGTATTGATTAGGGTGTAAAATCAATGATAATATGGCATTTATGCATTACGTATACTCTTTTAATCCTCTGCCTACCCTGTAAGGATTATAGACGTGACTTTATTTACACGTTTATTTACATGTTACATTGAAATGACTCAACAGATATTCAGTAAGTATAATAATAATAACATTTAATTTATTATACCTCAGATAAAATACCTTTACAGTAATTTAGTGCAAGTATTTATTCAGATATTCGTACGATAAACTTGTTGTACTGTAATTTATTTGTTTATTATCTGCTTCCGTGGTCTAGTAGTTTATGGTCTGGTGTCTTTATACAGGATGTAAAAAAATTAACTGCGTTCTTTTAACCACAATCAAATTTCGCAAAGCACAAAAATTTAAATTAAATTTTGCCTTGTCCATAAAAAAATTGCAGATTAGAAGAGCATCTTTGTACGGAAAAGGTAATTTTTTCGAGCTAAAATTTTTATGTTTTGGGAAAGTTGTTTGGTATCGCATAAGTAGAACATGTGGTTTAAAGGAACACAGTACTTTTTTTACACCCTGTATTGTGATTTCCGGTAGACTGAACGACGACTGAAAGTTGTTGAAAGTATAAATATTTTGTTAGTGATGGTCAAACGTCCTATCAAAATCATGAATTTATAAGCGCTTATGATTACTAATATGGGCATTTAACGTTACATAATTGAATAAAAATTAAATTAGGTACCTATCACAAAATTATTGAATCATAATATTTTCAAACGATTTGCGGTATTAAAATCTAAACAATGATGAATAAAATTACATGAGATTAAATTACCGAGTTTAATAATAGTAGAGAAACAGATTAATATTTATTACACTAACGACAAAATTAGTTCGTTTGCAAACCTTCTTACAAAATTGAGCGCGGAAAATATAGGTATATTTAAGGCAAGGTTACATTTGTGGTTACGTGGACAAAATCAGATAATTGTTAGGATACTGCACCTTATGCATTCAAAACAACCACGATAGTATTCTATAGTGGATCCTGCATCCTACTCTGTCGTGAGCTTAAAATTGGCCAAACTCTTGAATAACTCATATAAAATGCACATAAAAGTCTGCTTGCTGACCACTTGCTGACTGATGATGGAAGAGTTTTTATTCTGATCATATCTCCTTTATATGAGTCCAATACGGAATCTCGACGCACGCAATCTCGAAAGCAATTTTACGTCAAAAAATGTACTGTATCTCGACGCACGCTATCTCGAACTCATTCGTATCATTTTCATAGTTTATAAAATAAGTTTTGTTATAATTTTCACGATGTTTTCTCTTTGAGTTTGAGAAACTCCTTGAATAGATCTACATTTCGGATGACAGCTGTCAAACTTGAAACGGCCATATCTCGGAAACTATCGGTCTTAAAGTACTCGTGTGTAGGGACAAATAATAGGTCCTGACGAGATCTACATTTCGGATGACAGCTGTCAAACTTGAAACGGCCATATCTCAGAAACTATTGATCCTAGACTATTGGTGTGTAGGAACGAATGATAGGTCTTGACGAGATCTAAATTTCGGATGACAGCTGTCAAACTTGAAACGGCCATATCTCGGAAACTATCGATCCTAGACTGTTGGTTCGTAGGGACAAATGATAGGTCTTGACGAGATCTACATTTCGGATGACAGCTGTCAAACTTGAAACGGCCATATCTCGGAAACTATCGGTCTTAAAGTACTCGTGTGTAGGGACAAATGATAGGTCTTGACGAGATCTACATTTCGGATGACAGCTGTCAAACTTGAAACGGCCATATCTCGGAAACTATCGATCCTAGAGTACTCGTGTGTAGGGACAAATGATATATCTTGTCGAGACCTATCGTTTGTCCCTGAACATGAGTACTCTAAGACCGATAGTTTCCGAGATATGGCCGTTTCAAGTTTGACAGCTGTCATCCGAAATGTAGATCTCGTCAAGACCTATCATTTGTCCCTACACACGAATACTTTAAGACCGATAGTATCCAAGATATGGCCGTTTCAAGTTTGACAGCTGTCATCCGAAATGTAGATCTCGTCAAGACCTATCATTTGTCCCTACACACGAATACTTTAAGACCGATAGTTTCCGAGATATGGCCGTTTCAAGTTTGACAGCTGTCATCCGAAATGTAGATCTCGTCAAGACCTATTATTTGTCCCTACACACGAGTACTTTAAGACCGATAGTTTCCGAGATATGGCCGTTTCAAGTTTGACAGCTGTCATCCGAAATGTAGATCTCGTCAAGATCTATCATTTGTCCCTACACACGAGTACTTTAAGACCGATAGTTTCCGAGATATGGCCGTTTCAAGTTTGACAGCTGTCATCCGAAATGTGGATCTCGTCGAGACTCTTTCCGGCATACATCTGTTTTTCGAGATAAAATGCATCGATTTTTCGTTTTTCGAGATTCCGTGCGTCGATATTCAGTGCGTCGATATTTCGTTTTTCGAGATTCCGTGCGTCGAGATAGCGTGTTTCGAGATCAGTCGAGATTCCGTGCGTCGAGATTGAGTGTTTCGATATCAGTCGAGATTCCGTGCGTCGAGATTGCGTGCGTCGAGATTCCGTATTGGACTCGTATATTGAGTATTGTATATTATGTTGGTATGTAATATTAAAAACATTTTTAATAGGAAAAAGTTACTACTGCCTGCAAGAGTTTCTCAATGAAAAGTTTTGATCTTAAGCCGGTCCAAGATTTTGCATCGATCATGATTTTGAGCCTACTGAATCCAACGGCTGTCCAATCAAAATCATTGATCAGCCTTCTAATCAGATCTTGTCATAACTAAGTCTCATTTTGTAATAGCATACTCTAGCCCTCTCTACCTATTGCAAGCATTAAGTGCGACACCAACCTGCGTTTCACTGCCTTACCTATGTAAGTTTACTAGCAAACACTCACAACATACACTTTGGTCTTTTATAGTAAGTAAGTAAGTAGTTTTAGGCTCGTATTTATAAAGCGATCTCAAGATTGAGAGCAGTATCAAGTATGGATTTGACATACCATGATGTACTGAAATGACATTTCTGATACGAACTCAAACTAGCTGTCAGTCTCAAGTGCTGTTTATTAATACGGGCCTTAGTAATACCAGGTTTTCAAACTGTAAACCTCTCGTAAACTGTTCGCCGCGTGCGTTATTACAAACTTTGCGAGGTAAGTCGCAGTAAGTTGAACTTCAAACTTCTGTATAATATCATTTGAATAGAGGAATCGAAGGAAAACTTACCGTCGCCATTGAACTCCTGTCAGCACGAATTTACATTTAAATGGGACCGATTATTCTCTTGTTTGAAGGGATTAAGTTTTAGTGTTCTTCCTTTAGTAATAATTACTTCGCGGAATTTTCGTAGCTGTCCTCAAAGACTTTGTGCTTTTAATTTTCTCGAAAAGCTTTGTCCGTTCCGTTTTATATAAGGTAATTTTAAATTAAGAGCAAATAATTTAGAATATTTTAAAACTTTTCAGCACTTGCTCTAAGGTTTGTTCAGTTTCATGAATACAATGCAGACTTACGTAATTACTGACATAATTATGTGCATAGCTTTTGAAAATGACTAGTCTTTGTTTATTGATTAATTTTAAGGTAGATTAAGTTATTTCTATCTATTTCTATGAATATCTCATTCTTACGGGCATTTATGTCCGCAAATATTCTTTTCTATTCAATGAGCATCTAAAAAAGGTCAGTTTCATTTCATAATTCTAATTTAATAATAATAGGGAGGGTAATTCCTTCAAATTACTTATAATTATGTTAACTTAATTTTTTATCCGTGCTTTGGAAGGCTCGTTTCCGCCGTCGCTCATTACACCCCAGATCAGTCAAGTCAACTTTTTTTTTCCAGGCCCCTTCTGCTGAAGGTGAAACAGAGAGAGCATCATGGGGTCATCCAATAGAATTTATACTGGCTTGTCTAGGATATGCTGTCGGTCTTGGCAATGTGTGGCGTTTTCCTTATCTGGCCTACAGGAATGGCGGAGGTAAGATTTATCTAAACTTATAAAATCGTTTGTCCTTACTGACTGACTGACTGACTGACTGATTCATCAACGCAGAGCCTAAACTACTAAAGCTAGAATCGTTAAACTTAGAGAGCAAGTTCCTCTTATAACATAACCTCCCACTAAGAAAGGATTTCCGGATTTTCCCTCCCTAAACGGGTAAAAAGGGGGGTTGAAGTTTGTATGAAAGTCCGTCAATTTTGAAGGTAGGATCTTCAAATTTTGTATTTAGGCTAATGATTAAAAAATAATTTATACGTGTTTCAGCATTTTTGTATTTTTCACCCCTAAGAGGGTTAAATAGGGGATGGAAGTTTGTATGGAAATTCCGTCAATTTTGATGGCAGGATCTTCCAATTTTGTTTTTGGGCTAAAGTAGAAAAAATAATGAACACGTGTTTCAGCGTTTTTGTATTTTCCACCCCTAAGGGGGTTAAATAGGGGATGGAAGTTTGTATTGAAATTCCGTCAATTTTAAAGGTAGGAACAGCGCGGGAACTAAATCCCACGGGAAAACTCTTAGCTGCGGGTGAAACCGCGGGGCGGAAAGCTAGTGACTATATATTTTTAAATATTAACTGTTAGAAGCGCTCGTGGTCAAGTAGTTAGGGCTTATTCATTCCGATAACGAATGTTAAGTAACCATTGCCGTGGTCAGGCCATGGATGGGTGACCGGTAGTAGTATAACAACTCCAGCATTTCCGTGCTTCGGAAGGCACGTCAAGCCGTTGGTCCCGGTTTGGGAGCCCATTGCTAAGCATTACTGGCTTGAAAACTTTGGCAGCTGGGTTGGCCATTAACCTGGCAAAAGCCTAATATAGGGTTGGGTCTGGATTCTCTTCTGGTCAGTCGCTATTATGTAAAACTAGTACCCTCGTTCAATCCCCTAAATTAGGTAGTCAACCCCGAGAAATTACGGAATAAGGCTAGGGAGATAATGATGACTACTAGCAACAATAGATCTCTGCCAAACATTTAGAATCAATTTCTTGGAAAAAGTTGTTCAGTTTCGTTAACTCAGAAACCCCTATCAGTTTGTGGGAAGCTATCCATTACACTCGGTATATACTCGTATTAAGCACGTATTAAGGCATGCGTGATTTAGACTCATTTTTTTGTTATCAGGTGCTTTCCTCATTCCGTTCCTCATCATGCTGGTCTTCATTGGCTTACCGATTTTCTACCTCGAGCTATACATCGGGCAGTACACTGGACTTGGCCCTCTTAAGGCGTTCAGCTCCATATCCCCGTTTTTTAGTGGCCTTGGGTACTGTACCCTGGTGGTGATCAGCATCATCTCCATCTACTACATGATTATTGTGGCCTGGACGCTGTTCTACACAATAGTCTCTTTTGCTGGACAGCTGGATTGGGGGTCCTGTGATAATGCGTACAACACTGACTGTGAGTCTTATATTTTGTTTCATATCTAAACAGATGATATTTAAGTACTTGAGATTTATTAATATCATTTCTCCTTTACCGCTGAATAGCAAAATAAGTTACAGAATGATGAGTTTTCGTGACAATAATGAAGAATTTTATTTTTTTGTGGCCGATTGCAAGATTTAATTAGATTTTTTAAATATCCTATGACTTCTATAAGTTTACTTTCCACAGTCATCCTGATTTGCATAATAAATAAAATTGAGTAAATAGAGCAGTATTCTTAGGCAATCAGTTTTCTAAATTATTTACCCAATGACAAGACGAAAATATGACATAGTTTGTTACAGTGGGTCTTACGATAGTGCTTGTCGGGAGAACAACACCGGTGCAGCATCAGACCTGACGTTTTTCCGGAGGAATTGCACCGCGATCGGAGAAATCTGCACCATCACTGGTTATGAGCCTCTAAATGGGACGCACTGCTGGTATCCGGGGAACTCTACTGCTATTCCATGGTACAGGAACGTCACCAGGGTTCTGGCTTCCGAAGAGTACTACAAGTAAGTTCACTTGTAATTCATCAGCTCGAGCTACTCTTACCTTCAATACTGAATTGAAGGCACAAAGATTACCGATAGAATGTACCTACGAAACGTTTTGATGTACCATGTAGTAAGTAGTTGGCTTAAACCCATTACTACAGCAATACACAGTTTGATTTGAACTGTCTCTCAATAGAACAAGTAGCGTAAATGCTTTTATTACCATAATCCCCACAAATAGGAAAATTGAATTCTTTGATAATAATTTGTAATCAAATTATTTATCGCATTATTATTTTATTATGCTGATGCTTGTCTGGATACGTCATACAGGTGTTGCGATTAAATATTTTAAGCAAGCCTTTATCTTTGACACATCTTTGATCTTCACCACAACGATTTTGACTCACACGACAAAAGAATAAAGCAGCGGCAGGCCTTATGCAGGGAGTAAAAAAATTGCTAACCTTTAGGGCGTAAACCTACCCCTGAAACTGAACAACTTTCACCAAGGAAAATTATGTCGAAACATGAAAAAAGAAATTTGGCCCTCCCATCCGGAGGTCCTGGGTTCGATGCCCAGGTGGGTATAACACAAAGTTGATACTTGTCACTTTGTGAGTTTTCCCCCAGTTTGGTTAGGACAATGCAAGCTGAATCACCTGATTGTCTGGAAGAAAAAAGATTCTGTGCTTCGGGCACGTTAAGCCGTCTCTGTCCCGGTCGCTGTCTTTGATAGTGATCGTTTCACAAACCATGTCATATCATAGGCGATTTAAAAACTCACAGAGCACATCGTGTCGATCGAAATCCACAAGAAGAAGTTATCTAGTTTCTTCTTTAGTATAAGCTTAACTTAGTGTTGGGTAAAATGGCGCTGTGTGTATTTTATAGCACATACCTAAAATATTATACGCATTATGTGTTTATTGCTTGTCACCTTATCATTACTGAGTCAGTTTATTGTTTTATTTTCAGAGATAGTGTATAAAAGGTCACGCTTATACACGTAATATTTCGAAATTTTCGTGTGTGAAAAGGACTATACGTAATTACGTACACTTTTTACCTGTAGTAGTGCACCACAAAGCGTGGTTGTACGAAGCTTCGTCTCTGTACGATTTCTTACTCTTGTAGTTTTATATGGTTCTTTGTTTGTTATTAGCGAAAGAGTGCTTGGTCGAGGGGACGCGACATGGGAAAATTGGGGCACCATTCAATGGCACCTGGTTGGCACACTCTTCTTATCATGGCTCGTCGCTTTCTTCTGTGTTATTAAGGTGCCATTTTTAAAAAAATATTTTTAGTGTATTTTAAATTAGACACCATGTGGAAAAAAATATTTCACGGGATTTGAAACTGAAAGTGCGAATAGAGAAATATTTCATTAATATCTTCGATAATGTATGGCTATAGAGTTTTATCATCGTAAAATGGTACAAGATGATGCTATTGTAGCACTTGAAAGCATCGTAACAAGGTATAATTTCTAAAACAATAATTTACTCTCCGTACAGGGTGTACAATCAGCCGGAAAAGTGGTGTATTTCACAGCCCTGTTTCCCTACGTGATGCTGACAGCCCTGCTGATTCGAGGAGTCACTCTAGAAGGCGCAATCGATGGAATCATATTCTACCTAAGTCCAGACTGGGAAGTTCTTCTGTCACCTAAAGTCTGGGGAGATGCTGCTTCACAGGTAACAATGCCCAGTTTTTGAACATGTAAGGCCCGTATTTATAATCAGCTCTCAAGAGTGACAGCGAGTTTGAGTTCGTATCAGAAATGTCATTCCAGTACAAAATTACCTGTCAAATCCGCACTCAATTTTGCTCTTAATCTTGAGATCGCTTTATAATTAATACGAGCCTAAGTATACCTAGATATTACACAACACCAGAGAACAAAATTTTCATAAAATAGCCTAAATCAAAACATGACTCATCGTTTTGCGGTTCCCGTATGCTGATTACAAATCTGCGGGTTCGTTGTTGGATTACGCGAGCTAAAAGTAAGCTTTATTCTATTGCAACCGCAAACAGGCTGCCCGATTACTTTTTGCGGTATTAATTAAAAATGTAATCCTGCCTGAATCCTATAAGGGGTTGGCAGAGCATCAATGGCTTAAATTCGTTAACCCTAAAATCCTTATAGGTATTGGTTTTTGTATACCCGAAAAAAAAGCTGCTGGTACAATCTATGTTTTTGTCGTTCCCAGCATGGAAGATAAACGTCAGCTTAGTTCTATTTCACCCTCAAACGGGCTTTCCAATTACTTTTTGCGACTTGATCGAAAACACCGCTAAGCTAAAATAACTAAAAAATAAATTTTAACTTTGAAAGACGCCAGTCATAATCATTTATTTTAAATCCCCCCAGTTCCCGTATTTAAGCCGCCGACGTTCAATCTCCGCTTTTGGAAAGTTGGTTAATTTTGTAAAAAGCTTACTTTAATTGAGAGCCATTTAGTCGCTTACGGAATACTTGTTTGCTATTTTAGAGCCTTTAAAATGTTGAATCAACGTTGTTTGAAGTGACACTCGAGCTTGAAAAAGATACTTTAGCACTCAACTACATTTAGGTGTTATTTTGTAGTTTGAATTTATGAAAAAATGTTCAAATACCTAGGGTGAGATTATTACTGTAGTGTAGTATGGCAATCTTGTAACTTTTTATAAACCATGCCTACACAATATCCAATGCAATGGACGTGACAATTCTACATACAAAATTATTTGTGGCGCGCATTCGAAAAGATCTTTGTCAGCAAGATTTTAAAAGTCTAGAAATATAGACTCGGATTTCTCCTGATTCATATTTTTTTTTTTTTTATGAGCAGGTTCTCTAAACGAATTACATCTTTCAGATATTCTACTCCTTCGGTGTGGCTTGCGGGTCTCTCGTCACCCTCGCGTCGTACAGCCACTTCCACAACAACTGCCATTTTGACGCAGTATTCGTCAGTCTTACCAACTTCGCCACGTCAATTTACGCTGGATTCGCCATCTTCTCTGTGCTTGGCTTCCAGGCTCAATCAATGGGTGTTACTGTTAATGGTAAGTGCTAATTCAATATTAACTTTGCTTTGTTCTGCCACTACCAAAATAACTACCATTTTGACGCCGTACCCGTCAGTCTTGCCAACTTCGCTACATCCATCTACGCTGGATTCACCATCTTATCTGTGCTTAGCTTCCAGGCTCAATCAATGGGTGTCACTGTCAATGGAAAGTTTGTTTATTTCCTTGAGAGTCATCAACACACTATGCGGCAGTCGTGAGATAAAACATCTACAACAACTCTAGCATAGTGACAGAAACGCACTCAAATCCCTGCTGATTTGGAAGCGCGCGCGCCTGCAATTACATTGGCAGCTCGTCGGCCGCGCTGTAATACCCTTACGCTCCCGTGTTGTTTAATCAATCCATAAAATCGCAT
>JARACY010004378.1:0-27240 GCA_029255725.1 Scrobipalpa atriplicella | reverse complement strand
CATGTTGACTGGGTGGCTAAAAAAAATTTTAAACGTTTATACTTAAAACTGATGGCTAAAATATTGTGGATCTCATTCACCATTTAAAAAAATTTGCACATTTAGATTTAATAATCGAGTTAGAAATATAGAAGTTATTGATTTGAGTAGTCAATATTTACAAGCCAGTGACGTCATAACTGACAATTTTCATACAAAAAAGCGTTTTGACATTTCATAAAAAGTTGCTGATTTGACTAGTAGGAAAAAAGCCTATTCCATCACCTTAAAGTGAAAATGAAACTTTATTTTTGAACTGTGTTGTCGGATTTTCGGGAATTTTAGTTGCATTTCCAAGAAATATCACTACATAGTACATTTACTGTGAAAGTTATTTCATTCACCGCCTAATTATTTATCTGTGTTATTAGTATTGTATTGTATTGTAATTTAGGCGATGGGCTGACAACCTGTCACTATAGCAACATACAGATCTATATGGAATAACCCTCAAAACTTGTCAGACGTGGCGGAACAACCTTTGATTGGTCGTTTACGCTCTGCCTACCCCATTAGGGATAAAGGCGTGAATATATGTATGTATGTATGTTAAAGTTTATAGGGTCAACCCACCAGTGGATGAACACCTTAAGAAAATTTTCAACTTTAATGCATATTTTATTATGTTTTGCTTGTTTATCCCAATTTATGTTGACTTTATTTGCAAGCTCAGTTATTTTATTATTTAAGAAACTAATTTCAGGACAATATTTACAATGTACAAAAATTAATTTCATCTTGTTTTAGTCTTAAGTTATAATAAAATATCTAAAAAATGGCCTAAACACCAGTGAATGAACACTACCCACTGAACCATAACCACTGTAGAGAATGATTCTACATTTAGAAAATAATATTCTCAACTGGAAAAGGAATGAATTATTAAGTAGGTAGTGACAGTGTCGTATGTCGTATGTAATACGTCTGTCGTATGCCAGATGAATTATGGGCCAAGATTACCACCGAGTGGATGCCCAGAAGAGACAGGCGGCGGTGGAAAGATGAGCTCGATGCCTTGTTCAAGAATTGGCCGGAAGAAGCAAAGGATAGAGAGCCGTGGAGAGACCGGAGGGAGGCCTTTGCCCAGCAGTGGGACACTAACGGCTAAATAAGATAAGATAAGATAAGTGACAGTGTGTTATCTTATTCCAATGGAAAATATTATATGTATTCATTCACTGGGGGTGTTCATTTACTGGCACTACCATATGTTTTCGTTACCTTTTCACTATCACGCATCAACTGCTGTAGGGATTTAGATGAAATTGGTATAAGGCGTAGGATGATTTGATAATTAGGTTTTTGAGATTAATTAGACAATAATGGTGAAAACAAATCGCAATATTACTGGAAAAGGATAGGGTTTTTGCGAAAATTCGATTCGCTCTAGTAATGCTGCGTCCAAAACGAGATTTTCTCTGATTGGTTTAGAGGTTAGGATATTCAATGTTACTAGAGCGACTCGTAAATTCGCAAAATATTACAATTTTCCAGTAAGATTGAGAAATGTTTTCACCATTTTGCTTACTTATCCGTGTTTTCGCAATCACCCTAACTAGAGAGTTTTGGATACATAATAAAAATTATACACATTGCAACCAAAATAATTTTTCACATTTAAAAATGATATGTGAGCCCTATGCTATGAATGAAAGAATACCTAGGCGCACAAGTTAGAGAAGTAGCCGACGGCAAAAGAGAAAAAAGGCAGAGGACACAATGAAAGCATTCACATTCATAATATGAATGTAAATAAATATAATATTATTATATTCGTTCATCACAAGTTTTATATTAATATTCATACTATTTATCATCGTTGTAAATATTATAATAATATATATTTTTTTAATTTTAATGGATTCAAAATTATAAAAAGTAGCATTAGTAAGTATAAAAATCCTAACAGGTGACGTTAAATTCTTGCATACAAACGAACTTGCATCAGTTGCCGGTCATATGATAATAAAAACAAACATGTAGTCGCAGCCACGAAATAGAACCGAGTATCGAGCCAACACACACAAAGGCGAGAAGGCGGCCTGATGGCACGCACACACCACCACCGCCACCGCGCTCCAAGTCGACACGCACACACACACAGACGGTAGATAAGAATCGTCCCATTTTACATTTGAGTCATGCGGCCCAAGCGATACTTACTGTGTTCGCAGGCAGCCTTATGATGACGGCCGTCTTGAACGCTTCTTGGAACGACACCGAACGAACCTCAGATAAGGGCGAGCGCACATGCACTTGCACACACTTATTAAAAAGAGTCCGCAATTCTCTCTTACGATGAAATATTAAATACTCAACGACCGACGCCGGAGGCAAAAGTAGAGAACCGGCCGAGGGGCGATAGAAGCTACAGAGAGCGAGAAACTCGTGTGGGATATTGTACGTTCGATTACGCTAGCGGTGCGCGCGTTTCAGTTGGCGCACGGCGACTGGCGCAGGCGAGGCGCGCGGTGCGGCGAAGCGGGCGGGTGGCGGGCGAGCGATTTCACCGGGCTGATATTGCGACGGCAGGCAACTCCGGCCGACCCATATGTATAGCTACGCTACGGACGAACAAGAGAGGGCACGCCAGCAGTCGAGCGGGGGTCGCCCGAGCACCGAGCACCGAGCACCGAGCACCGAGCACCGAGCACCGAGCACCGAGCACCGAGCACCGAGCACCGAGCACCGAGCACCGAGCACCGAGCACCGAGCACCGAGCACCGAGCACCGAGCACCGAGCACCGAGCACCGAGCACCGAGCACCGAGCACCGAGCACCGAGCACCGAGCACCGAGCACCGAGCACCGAGCACCGAGCACCGAGCACCGAGCACCGAGCACCCGCGACCGAGCGAGCGCCCAAGCAACCAAGCGCTTGAGCGCCCGCCAACCGCCAACCACGCACCCGACACTAAGTTTACAACATCAACATTAGTTTTTTCTCTATATTGTTTTACTTATAGGTTTTTTCGTAGCAAGTAAGCTCCTTGCACAATAATGCTAACTAAATCTTATTCTGATACGTTGCCACTCAAAACTTGTCAGATGTGGCGGAACGACCTTTGTTTAGGTCGTTTACGCTCTGCCTACCCCACGATTTAATAATAATTCGAATTTTCGCGAAAACCTTAGGGATAATGTAAAAACACAGATAATTAGGATTAGGATTGCCACTTAGCAATTAGGCCGCCTACATATATACACTAATATTTATTGTTTGTTATTTCTGTATGTGTTTTATTGTATAAAGTATATTTTTATTGCAATAAAGTATATTGTATTGTATAATTATTAGTCAAGGTAGAAGTTTTGAATGGCAACGTATCAGAATAAGATTTAGTTAGCATTATTGTGCAAGGAGCTTACTTGCTACGAAAAAACCTATAAGTAAAAAATACAATATAGAGAAAAAACTAATGTTGATGTTGTAAACTTAGTGTCGGGTGCGTGGTTGGCGGTTGGCGGGCGCTCAAGCGCTTGGTTGCTTGGGCGCTCGCTCGGTCGCGGGTGCTCGGTGCTCGGTGCTCGGTGCTCGGTGCTCGGTGCTCGGTGCTCGGTGCTCGGTGCTCGGTGCTCGGTGCTCGGTGCTCGGTGCTCGGTGCTCGGTGCTCGGTGCTCGGTGCTCGGTGCTCGGTGCTCGGTGCTCGGTGCTCGGTGCTCGGTGCTCGGTGCTCGGTGCTCGGTGCTCGGTGCTCGGTGCTCGGTGCTCGGTGCTCGGTGCTCGGTGCTCGGTGCTCGGGCGACCCCCGCTCGACTGCTGGCGTGCCCTCTCTTGTTCGTCCGTAGCGTAGCTATACATATGGGTCGGCCGGAGTTGCCTGCCGTCGCAATATCAGCCCGGTGAAATCGCTCGCCCCGCCACCCGCCCGCTTCGCCGCACCGCGCGCCTCGCCTGCGCCAGTCGCCGTGCGCCAACTGAAACGCGCGCACCGCTAGCGTAATCGAACGTACAATATCCCACACGAGTTTCTCGCTCTCTGTAGCTTCTATCGCCCCTCGGCCGGTTCTCTACTTTTGCCTCCGGCGTCGGTCGTTGAGTATTTAATATTTCATCGTAAGAGAGAATTGCGGACTCTTTTTAATAAGTGTGTGCAAGTGCATGTGCGCTCGCCCTTATCTGAGGTTCGTTCGGTGTCGTTCCAAGAAGCGTTCAAGACGGCCGTCATCATAAGGCTGCCTGCGAACACAGTAAGTATCGCTTGGGCCGCATGACTCAAATGTAAAATGGGACGATTCTTATCTACCGTCTGTGTGTGTGTGCGTGTCGACTTGGAGCGCGGTGGCGGTGGTGGTGTGTGCGTGCCATCAGGCCGCCTTCTCGCCTTTGTGTGTGTTGGCTCGATACTCGGTTCTATTTCGTGGCTGCGACTACATGTTTGTTTTTATTATCATATGACCGGCAACTGATGCAAGTTCGTTTGTATGCAAGAATTTAACGTCACCTGTTAGGATTTTTATACTTACTAATGCTACTTTTTATAATTTTGAATCCATTAAAATTAAAAAAATATATATTATTATAATATTTACAACGATGATAAATAGTATGAATATTAATATAAAACTTGTGATGAACGAATATAATAATATTATATTTATTTACATTCATATTATGAATGTGAATGCTTTCATTGTGTCCTCTGCCTTTTTTCTCTTTTGCCGTCGGCTACTTCTCTAACTTGTGCGCCTAGGTATTCTTTCATTCATAGCATAGGGCTCACATATCATTTTTAAATGTGAAAAATTATTTTGGTTGCAATGTGTATAATTTTTATTATGTATCCAAAACTCTCTAGTTAGGGTGATTGCGAAAACACGGATAAGTAAGCAAAATGGTGAAAACATTTCTCAATCTTACTGGAAAATTGTAATATTTTGCGAATTTACGAGTCGCTCTAGTAACATTGAATATCCTAACCTCTAAACCAATCAGAGAAAATCTCGTTTTGGACGCAGCATTACTAGAGCGAATCGAATTTTCGCAAAAACCCTATCCTTTTCCAGTAATATTGCGATTTGTTTTCACCATTATTGTCTAATTAATCTCAAAAACCTAATTATCAAATCATCCTACGCCTTATACCAATTTCATCTAAATCCCTACAGCAGTTGATGCGTGATAGTGAAAAGGTAACGAAAACATATGGTAGTGCCAGTAAATGAACACCCCCAGTGAATGAATACATATAATATTTTCCATTGGAATAAGATAACACACTGTCACTTATCTTATCTTATCTTATTTAGCCGTTAGTGTCCCACTGCTGGGCAAAGGCCTCCCTCCGGTCTCTCCACGGCTCTCTATCCTTTGCTTCTTCCGGCCAATTCTTGAACAAGGCATCGAGCTCATCTTTCCACCGCCGCCTGTCTCTTCTGGGCATCCACTCGGTGGTAATCTTGGCCCATAATTCATCTGGCATACGACAGACGTATTACATACGACATACGACACTGTCACTACCTACTTAATAATTCATTCCTTTTCCAGTTGAGAATATTATTTTCTAAATGTAGAATCATTCTCTACAGTGGTTATGGTTCAGTGGGTAGTGTTCATTCACTGGTGTTTAGGCCATTTTTTAGATATTTTATTATAACTTAAGACTAAAACAAGATGAAATTAATTTTTGTACATTGTAAATATTGTCCTGAAATTAGTTTCTTAAATAATAAAATAACTGAGCTTGCAAATAAAGTCAACATAAATTGGGATAAACAAGCAAAACATAATAAAATATGCATTAAAGTTGAAAATTTTCTTAAGGTGTTCATCCACTGGTGGGTTGACCCTATAAACTTTAACATACATACATACATATATTCACGCCTTTATCCCTAATGGGGTAGGCAGAGCGTAAACGACCAATCAAAGGTTGTTCCGCCACGTCTGACAAGTTTTGAGGGTTATTCCATATAGATCTGTATGTTGCTATAGTGACAGGTTGTCAGCCCATCGCCTAAATTACAATACAATACAATACTAATAACACAGATAAATAATTAGGCGGTGAATGAAATAACTTTCACAGTAAATGTACTATGTAGTGATATTTCTTGGAAATGCAACTAAAATTCCCGAAAATCCGACAACACAGTTCAAAAATAAAGTTTCATTTTCACTTTAAGGTGATGGAATAGGCTTTTTTCCTACTAGTCAAATCAGCAACTTTTTATGAAATGTCAAAACGCTTTTTTGTATGAAAATTGTCAGTTATGACGTCACTGGCTTGTAAATATTGACTACTCAAATCAATAACTTCTATATTTCTAACTCGATTATTAAATCTAAATGTGCAAATTTTTTTAAATGGTGAATGAGATCCACAATATTTTAGCCATCAGTTTTAAGTATAAACGTTTAAAATTTTTTTTAGCCACCCAGTCAACATGCCTATTTCGATTTTTTACCGATCATTCGGTCGCTAAAACTAGTAAGCTTTAAAAAGATACTTTAATTTTCATCCAGTTGTAAATATTTTTTTGGCTTTTCTCGAATTTCCGTTGTCCTGCTGAACTAATTGTATTATTGTTTGTAAATATGTAGCAACCGAAGCAACCCTCCAATACCGACAATCTATTTATTTTTCTTCTATCTAGAGATTCTTCCATGCTGGACTGGGAGTGAGAGAAAAACATAGAATGTGCCAGCTGCATATCCTCCCGGGCATGCTGTAAAAATCAGCTAAGGGATTCGAGGGTTTCAGTATTGTAATTTAGGCGATGGGCTAACAACCTGTCACTATAGCAATATACATATCCATATGGAATAACCCTAAAAATTTGTCAGACGTGGTGGAACGACCTATGTTTAGGTCGTTTTCGCTCTGCCTGCCCCGTTAGGGAAAAAGGCGTGATTATATACATGTATGCATGTATTATGTAAAATGAAAATTGAACCCATTCCGAGAGCACTGAACTTGAACATATTTTTTTCTAACCTCATTAAAATCAAAGGAACAGGGCAGTTTCGTTTTCCAAATAAAATAAAAACATGCGTTTGTGATTTAGGATATGCGTATGTTTATTTTACCATGTGAAAAAATAAATCATAAAGAACTACTTAGGTATGTACTATGTATGCTAATATGATTAATATCAACTAACTAACATTTTCAATACCAACTAAACGAAATAATGGAAACTATTACTACATTCGCAATATTAGGGAAGTTAGGCAGGCCTCATGTCAGCCCTGCACTAGGTTTATAATGAAGTTAACCAATTAGCTCTTACGTTAGCTCAAATATTCAGTCAACACGAGTAAATTCATGTAGCAAAATGTTGATTTTGCTAAACAATGGTTTTGACTTTGACCGTGATCATGATCATGGTTGGTCTTTATATAAAATATATATCGATCAGACAGAGTGTTATCAGTACCGTACCACATGTATCGTTACTGTTTGTATGCTTTTCTGATTATTTAATGCGATCTCACGCGTAACAGAGTGAGGCGAACAAAGTCTCAACCGCCGGTAACACGCGATCGGACGTCGATTTTATTTGTCTTGTCGTAAAAACTATAATGCGGTGAAAACGGCGGCGGCGGCGTATCGCACATTCCCGTCGTGCCGGCCGCTCATACAAATTATGCTATATGTGTTACGTATAGCTAGGTAGGTGGGTCGTCATTATTTATGTTCTCTAACAGTCGGCTCAATGGTGTGGGTTAAAATCGGAGCAGTCAGCTGATCGTCCGTGTGTGTGTGTGCGTTCTTCGGGAAACACCTTTCGATGACGTGTGCGAGCTCCGTTTAATTGGACATTCACATTGCTCCCTCGTGCTTTTACGTACCGGTATGTTGATTAATACGCATGATAAGCTGACGAATTGTTAGGTTCGTTTCAAATGAGATGTTCAGACATGCTCATTTGCTCTTCTGACGTTGTATTGTATAGTAAGGTATCATCACAATAGCTCCATGTTGAGCTTGACGGTCACTTGGGCAGCGCAAAAACATGTCATTTAATAGAAAAACCTGATAGAGCAGGGTGGTGATTACTCTGGCAGTTCGCTGGCCACCATAATTTCGCTGGCCTGGTCACGGCTCGCAATCGCCGGACGATTTATAGCTGTTTTTTTTTTTAACAAAGTGACCACGCAATACCACAATGATCACAACCTGCTACGTCTCAAACTTGAAAATTTATATCTTCGATTCGCTGGGGCCAGGATTGTGCCCAATATTATCTTGTGGGTTTAGTTTGGGTAAGCGGCGAGGTGGGAATAAAATAACGTATTGAATTGATTGTCCCGGTTTTAAAAGGTTTGTATTGCACATAATAGCAATCCCACCAAAAACATAAATGTGAAAACAGAAGCCAAGTTCATGGCGCCAGTTCTATTCGTTTGACTTGAACTTGCCTGGACTGGACATGCGTGTCTAGAGTCTAGATAGTTGAATAAATTCTTTAGGAAATTCATTCCGTAAAAGAAAAAAAAGCTTCATACATGCTTTAAGATGATTTAAAAAAAAATATTCTTATAAATTATTTGTGGTTTTGAACTCTTGAATAGCCGGATGGAAGTCCCTGGTCGTGCCATTGCAGACAATAATAGTGATTGTCCGTTGAAGGGAAAAGTAGCGGCGCTCACTCCTCGCCCCTTGCCCCTCATCGCAAATAAGGCCCAGCCGGCAACCGACAACAATAATAATAATAATTCACCCCGGCCCAATCAGCTGTTTTGCCGACACCGACCCGTGTAACAGGTGGCCTATAAAGACATTCAATAAAGTGGTACCCACTTGCCTTAGTGCGGAACCATCTACTTTACACAAATACACACACACATCTATAATCTACATAGATCGCGACTTATTCATGCGTTTTTGTAACATGGTTATTTTTAAACTAATGATTTATTTGACATCATCATATGTATCATATAATCAGTATCATCATTATCTTATCACTTAACATTATCAATCAAATTATAGTTAAATCAGGGAATGATGTAATATCGTTTGATAATGAAAACAAATGGGTAGCAAATTTTACACGAAGGAAACATTTCTTTATGACCGTAAACATACATACATACATATAATCACGCCTATATCCCTAATGGGGTAGACAGAGCGTAAACCACCTAAACAAAGGTCGTTCCACCACGTCTGACAAGTTTTGAGGGTAATTCAAGATAGATCTGTATATTGCTATAGTGACAGGTTGTCAGCCCTTCGCCTAAATTACAATACTGAAACCCTCAAATCCCTTAGCAGATTTTTACAGCATGCCCGGGAGGAGATGCAGCTGTAACATTCTATGTTTTTCTATCACTTCCAGACCAGCATGGAAGTAACCGTAAATAACTTGGTAAATCCTTTTTTGCCTGGTGGTATCGAATAGGGAATATTAAAATAATTGCCATTAAATTATAAGGGTGTAACGAGTCATTCGGGTTCAAGAAGAGCCCAAACTTGGTGTGTTTCATATTGTATATATATGATACAGCTAGCTGCAATGTAGTGGTGTAGTGTATTTTTGGAATCAGCTCATTGAGCCCTTTCATTTGATACTCTACTCAATCGGTTTCCAAAGCGAAAAAATTCCATACTTTAATTTATGACGTCATTATCATTAAGTTCTTTCTGCCGCCCATACACTTACCGATGAATTACCGTGCTAACTACAGTGTTGAGAAAAACATTCTCAATAAGTAATATGTACATACCAGTTGTCTTCAGGTCGGACCTAATCTACACGGGAGTTGCCTCAGTGAGCTTAGGAGACTAGACTAGACTACTCCCTAAAATACCATCATTCAATTTTATTATGATAAGATAACATTCATTAATAATGTCCCATTCCAGATTAAAAAATAAAACTTATTGGAACCAAACTGACATCGAAGCATTTGACATATCGATTCTAAATTGTAACAAACCGAGAAATAGCCCAATTTATGTTAATTTGTTCGCAATTTGAATAACTTTCGATGTAAAGTTATGTAGACATATTCAAGATTGAACGAATTCGATTGAGGGCATGAGTGTGGGTAAGTGATCTCTTGTCCCCCCGAACACGTGGTCGGGCAATTGGGTATATTTAAGTATCAATTTAAGATCATCCCTATAATACATGGCAGACGAAGAGCTGCGGTGGTACCGTAGGACGCCTCGAGGGCTCTCGTGTTTCTCGCTATTCGCTCTGTCGAGCGCTATTGCTGGTTTGCAGAAACTCTCCTCCTCGCGCGTGTTTTAGTTACTCGAGTTGCTTTTCAATTACCCATAATCTTTTCCCAAATTCTCATTTTACTATCATCATGATGACAGACTATGCTATATCCTGAACCAACAACTTTGTACTTGGTGGACAATTTTCCCTAAAAGGCAATAAATTACTAAAATTGACCGAGGAATCGGCGGAATATTTTATTATGGTCGACTATAGCAACGTAGAGCAGAATTAGTTCAGATCATGAGCTGAGCTATCCTACGAGATGTTTTATTTGCAGCCGTCTACCAAATAGCAGCGTGCGGTGACGACACAGAAGGTTTGTTTCCTAGTTTTGTTGGTGGGGATCCTACTTAGTGCCGCATTTGACGGTACGGAACGGAAAGCAGTTTGTTTTATTTAACTTTGTATGTATTGGCGCGTCGCGGTGCAGTCGAGCAATTCGCAAGCTAAACTCAACATTTCGCTCTCGATAGCGCTCGGCCGGCGGGCGGCGATGACGAGCCGGTTATGTAATGTAAATGTTTACGTACCTACCTACACGTGCCCGCGACCACGTGCCCCAACCAAGAACACTAGCCTTGTGAATTATTTATTTACGACGCAACATTTTCACACGCCGGTCGATGAACTCTTCAATGATCTTGGAACGCATTTACGACGATTAATCTCGGCATGTCTCGAATGACGTTGCTACTCCACTTTTCGCTAATCTTTTGCGAGACGGTTTGCGGCCGTGAACCTCTTGAAACGTATTTCGTCTTTGACTTTCAACGTTTTTGATAGTACCTACTACGAATTTTCAAAACCGCTTTGTGGAAATTCACTGGAATAACGTATTCAAAATACGATAGTACTCATACAAAGAATATGTGGTTAGTAAAGGTAGCGATGCAACCTAAAGTTGCATGAAGCGGTTCCATGTAGGGATTGGCGGTTATTCAGTCTCTCGGCGCCCATCATCGTGCTATTTATAGCCCACGCTGCTCCCGAGCGTGGCTTTCGTGCCACTGACCTAGCCTACCAGATATAGTTATAAAAGTAAACCATTTCAAATTGCTATGGCTACACGTCCAGCTACTAACGCTATTATGGCTACGGTGGCTTAGAATCTCCATCGTTTGATGTAGATAGAGGCTAACTGTTCGTTAGTCTGAAATCCAATATTCGTGGAAGAGCTATCCTTGCTTTAGAGGCACAATATCGGAGTATCGGAGTGTGAAGTGATAAGCCCTTTAGCTCTGTAACTGTAGCACTCCAGTTTGCGCTTCCTTCGACGCAGCAAATAGGTTCTGATTGAAGCCATGATCCACCCTTGATCCATGAATAAACTGGCCTTTAGATGGGAAACAAGCTGTTTTTAGATTCCGAATAAGCACAAACAACGTATCAATTCAATTAGCATTCTGTTTTACACAAAATCTGCCGCATTGCGAGTAATAGAACTTTGTTTATCGAGGGGAGAACATGACCGATTCCAACAGCTGAGGGCCTCAACTCAATACACACGAGTTGGGAATCGCATTTTCTTCCGAGACATACATAGTGCTTTATACTACATCTATGAGGAAAATATAATAAAAATCCTTGTAAGATAAAGAATTATATCACTTACATGAGAAGATACTTATGAACATTTGAAATGTCATCATCCATTCGAACAGAACACAAAAAAACAAAACACATATTAATACAGTTACACACTACATCGAAAACACTAAACACTTAATTTACGTGAAATAAGTCAAATAAATCAAAGAACGAAAAAGACACATTCGCGCGGACATGTTGATTTTGCTATATTTTTTACTTGAAAATATAAGAGGCAAATAAAACAAAGCACATACTGCCAAAAAATTTAAGTGGCCAGTATATTTTGTGGACTTCGAGATAGAAACTTTTTGATTTTTGGCATCCGCCTGTTTCTAGTCTTGAATTATGAATTTTAAAAAAAAATAAGGGAGAAAGTAAATCCCATATATTTTTGCCGCCCGCATAATCGTTCGCTTGGATTCACGTACTTTCTTCCCTTTTTTCAAGTAAGAACTAATATACTTTCCGAATAGGTGTTGTTCGACTCGAAAATCCACTCGGTAAGAAGAAGAATAGGTGTAGTATAAAATTTATTCTTGAAGTCTTTATTCTGGGCGTGCATTGGTTTTCTCCACGTTCGCTCGGCTCTAGCTCAGTGAACCATGAACTTCGTTCTCCACACATCATGTCTCCATATAGCTAAGCACTGGCACTACATGCATAGTAATAAAGCAGGCGAGCCTCGTCTACCACAGCCACTGACAGAGCGGTTTGATGTTTATTTGCGTCGGGAATTGGGCCAAGTGCAGGCGGCCGGCTTGTTTCAGACCACCAATTTGTCTTAGAGTGACACACACTACCGATATTATATGACTGATAGTGGTTCAAACATTCCTATTTGATGATTTTAGTTTACACGGTTAAGGTCCTTTGAGGCATTTAACTAAACCTACAATCATTGTAGAGTCTGTTCTTTTAACAAGGGAGGGGTAGATAGATAGATATATGCCTTTTTTAATAAACATTTTTTTTAAGACTTTCGCGCTTTGTACACATTATTTTATTGTATCTGGTCTAAGCACAATTAATTTTAGGTAGATAAATAAAGATCACAACTTGAATAAAAATCTAAAATAATTGACCATCCTTGTAAAGAAATATTTGCAATTCAGAATGTTGTCGCGGAAGATTTTGTTTCAAACTAAACGTTCCGTTTCAACAGCCTGTGAAACAACGATGCTTCAGGAGGAAGGCCTTATTATACTATACCCGTAAGGCACAGCGTACCAGAAACAAATAGGGGTTACTTAACAAAACTGAAAAACTTTCAACAGGAGAATTCTATCAGGAAAAAAACAACTTTCCCATAAAAACGACCACCTAGATCAGACAATTTGTATAGGAATGCCAAATTTATTTTTCTCAAAATTGACAGAGTTCCATAATTCTAGCTAGAAGCATTTCACGAGAAGATAGCCAAGGACCCCTTCTATCGACCATTCCTTTCGGCAAACGATGCACTTAATACCCTGTATAAGCGGAAAACCTAAAAATTAAAATCCAGTATTTTTAAATGTTTTATAAAAATCATCGTCGAGTAAAATGACCACCAAAATTAATGTTCGTTCAGTCAGTAATAAAATAAACTATCTTTGCGAGTTTATAAATTGAGAGATTCCAATCCTTAATAATTTCAAAATGTGGCTTCCGTTCAATACTCGAATAAAATTTTCCTCGAAGCAGAAGAGCAAAGTGCGAATTTCCTCACTGAAAATGACATCGCCTTTTGCATGAAGGAAACTTGCTTTTCGAAAATAAATATCTATTTCCAACTCTATCCTTATGCTCCGTTTAGACGCATGGTATCATTGATTTTTAACAGAGATAGTGTGTATGTATGTACATACTTTCTTTAGTATTTAGGTGCTACTACGTAACATAACATCAGATTTAGATCATCTAAATAGTTTCCTTGCTTAATTTAACATTTGACTAAATTAAGGGATCACATGATCATCTCAGTAGATGTAATGTGATGATGCAGTTTGTGAGGATAGTAAGAAGTATTCGACAGTGAGATCGTTTGTACCACAACATGGATACACAATATCTACAGACTGGGTGCTCAGCACGTCCCGACAGCTTCCAACAATAATAATTAATTGACTCGTCCGTTCGTTATCGTGCTTGTATATGTATGACGGCCCTGAACGAGCAAGCGAGCGAGGCGCATTCGGAATGAAATTTCCATAAAAACTTTCGTGCTCCAGCGGACGTTGCGAGCGCACGTTAAAATCGTCGGCTGGCAATAAAACAGCGGCCGGTGCGGCGAGGCGCGACGAAGCGAGCGCGGGAGCGAGGGAGACGGAGCGACAGATAATGGACTCTGTACGAAATGAAGAACGCGCTGCCAGCCGAGCGAGCGAGTTGGAGCACGGAGCACGGCAAAAACATCGGCGCGGTTATCGCGCTGCCCGTCCCCCGCACCGCGCGCACCGCCCGCTCCGCCCCGCGCCCCCGTGCGCCTACCCGCGCCGCCCCGCGCTCCGGACCGGACTCGTCTGATCGACGCCGGAGCCTCTCGCCCGCCAGCTAACCTCGACAGCGGGGGGTCGAGTCGCCGAGCCGAGTGCCGAGCGAGCTCTTTCCATAGCTGTGAACGCGGTGCATAACCGCTCTCTCTATGTCACTCGGTTTTATCGTTAAAAAGCTTTACATTTACGCGTTCGTTTGACTTTTGGGTTTTTACTGCTGTGAACGAAGCCTAATCGGTACTCTCGTATAACGTAACTTATAATTATAATCGAAAGGGTCCGACGACTGATTTACGACGAACCGACATTTCACGCGCTTGGAAACGGTATGTACTAGACTCATTGTAATCGTTTACGATTGTTGAGTTAGTGTTATCTATTTATTTGTTTATCGACTGATAGCTTGAGCTTTTACGACCCTCCCTGCGTTATACAACTTATTAAACATTCGTGGTGTTGTAACCAATTATGACCTTAACACGAACTCATATTTATGAGTGTAATTAGCGTGTAACACGAGGTTGTTTTTGTTTTGGGTGTACTTGGTTTTGAACGAGTTACATTTGGATTGAAGAGTGCGGTGCGGACATTCCAGCCGCTCGCTCTATTCTATTGTGTGATTGATGTGGTCATGATATTCATGACTGCTTCAATGGCCGTGCCCTGTTGACTCTGCTATTGTTGCACTAACTGCAGTGCAGACTTCAAAGGTTGCAGTGTCAAGGCATGCCGTCTCCAGCTTTGCAAACTTCAACACGAACATGGTTACACATTAAATGTACTGTGTAATTTATTAATTTCTGATATGAAGAAATGTCTTCATATCAGAAATTAATAAATTAAATATCTACGAAAAACAAAGGTGCCGATTCGGTTGAAGATACAATTTAACTTGTATCAGTTTGGTCAAGTTTGGTCATGTCTTGTCACTTCCTATAATTAGAATAAAAAAGTGACTGTAACACAGTCTAATCCTGTCACAGTGTGTCTCCTGTCGAAAAACGTCACTTTAACATATGATTATAATCAGCTGCTGTTACTCTATTTATTTAAATTAAAGAAAGAGACAGGATTCAACTTATACGGGGTGTAAGGGGCAGTGTACAGAATACTGATATGTAGTGGTTGCTGTCAACAAAACTGAATAACTTTCACATTTTTTGAAGTTATTTCAGGAAATAAAAAGAAAATAACTTCCCATACAAAGTGACCACTTCAAACACACGATTTGTATGGAAAAGCCATTTTTTTTATTTCCTGAATGAATTTCCTGGTAATAGTTGTTCAGTTTCGTTAGCAGATCACCCCTATCAGTGCTGATCAACCTCTATCAGTAGTCAGTACGCTGTCCCTTACACCCGGTATAAGTTGAGTCTACAACCGAATAGGCACGAATATCAATTTTGGAACTCTACTTTTTAGGGTTCCGTAGTCAACTAGGAACCGTTTTCATTTCTCCATGCCTGTCTGTCTGTCTGTCTGTCTGTCCGTCCGTCCGACCGTCCGTCCGTCCGTCCGTCTGTATGCCGCGCCCCTGTGAAAATTCAGTTTTTCCCCTATTAACATGAAATTTGGTATGAAGATAGATAATAATAACGCAAATCTAGAAATGTAAAAAAAACAATTCCAAAATATTATTTTTGGACCCCCTCCCATACAAGTGAAAGGGAAAAAAAAAATTTACTAGTACTTTTTGAGTTATTTGATTGAGGTATAATGAAATTACACAAACTCTCCTAATTCTCCAATATAGGCATGTTGACTGGGTGGCAAAAAAAAAAAACAAAACGTTACGTAGTACGGCTAAAATACTGTAGATCTCATTCATCATTTAAAAAAAAATGCACATTTCGATTTAATGATCAAGTTAAAAATACGAGTTATTGATTTGAGTAGTCAACAATTTACTTGCGCGTGACGTATTTTAATAGAAAAAATCGTTTTTGACATTTCATAAAAGTTGCTGATTTGACTAGTAGTCAAATAGCGTATTATGAAAGCTATAGTTTGCCCTATAATGAATTCAATTTCGTGCTGAACGCCAAAAGTTATGTCATCAGGCTATTCGCTTGCACATGAATGAATATGTAGTTGAACTTCACAACACAAGTTAATGCTTCTAGGAAAGTTGTTAACTAGCACAGCTTAGCTTGTTTTCGCAGTTTGATATTTACATTCATAATATGGTGAGTGAAGTGTTAGCTTAGTTAAGTTACACCTTGCAGTTTCACTTTGTTACAAGTTTAAGTTCAGTTGCTAGAATTGCATTATTTATTTGATTACTGTCGATTCGTCGATATAAACTTATTTCAAAATATGCCTGTTACTGAGTGAAATATTGCTGCTTACTTCAAACTGGAGAGTAGAGAGCAATTAAAATATGTAGTGAAGTTAAATGAAATGGTCAATACATATACTGGGTGTAAGGGACAGCGTCCCGCAAACTGATAGGGGTTGCTCAGTCAACGAAACTAAACAACTATCACCAGGATTTTTAAAAAAAAAAATTACTTTTCCATACAAATTGTCGGATCGAGGCGGCCACTTTGTATGAAAAAGCAATTTTGTTTTTCATTTCCTGGAAAAAAAAAACCCGGTGATAGTTGTTCCTATCAGTTTGCGGGACGCTGTCCCTTACACCCCGTATGTACATACATACTATACTGCATAGTAGACCATTTTATAATGAATGTTATAGTCTATACACCACACCACAACAATGTTATAAATAACTATAACACGGGAAATGTTTGTAAGTTTTTAATGAGCATGTAATGTTAGCTTTCCGCCTGAAGGTTTTATCAGCGGCCCGTCGGATTTTCCGCGATTAGCCTACGCCATGCTACGTATGTTAATACTACATAACGAAACTCACTAATTATTGAATGATCACACCAAACAACCCTCCCTCTTTATAAAACTATTATGACCCCAAATAGTAAAATGCCAGGAAATAGAATACATTGATAAAATAAGTATATACCAACAACGTTGTAAGTAAATCTTGTTTTTGTTTGTATGTATTTGTACAAAAATAATTTATTATATAGTACTAGCTTTCCGACCGCGGTTTTACCCGCGTTCAATGAGTTTTTTCGTGAAAATGAAGGTTTTCGCGCGGTGAAAAGTAATCTAACCTACTTGTGTGCCAAACTGCCTAGTTTCATTCCGATGCATCCAGTGCAGTAGTTGAAACGTGCGTGATTGAGTAACAAACATCCAAATATCTAAACATCTCTAAACATCCAAACTTTCGCATTTATAATATAAGCAGGAAGTAGGATTTTGTTTATTTTTTCTCTCGTAATTCTTTGAAGGACTTTACATAACTTTTTCATAATCAGCTGTTCACCCTTTCCTATATTGTTAACAGTTCACGGTTTGACAAATAGCTTCATTCAGTTCATTCATTACAAAACTAAGTCTGCTCAGGGCCGCCAACGCATTTATACCGGCTTATAAGGATGTTTTTTAGAGGTTGGAAATTGAAAATGAAATAAAGCACTTTAAAATATTGTTGATAGCCACGGTGTTGGCTTTATTTTAAAGATATTTTATGCCATTAATGTTTTAAGATGATTTCTGGCCTATGGGTGCCACGGCTGGCTCGAATGAAGCGCAATCGGAAAATCCAATTTTCGATCACTTTACCGAGCATCTGTGGCGGTATATATATTTCCAACCTCTAAAAAAAAAAACACCGATTACAAGTCTAAGAGTTTTTACGATTTAGTTTTTAGCATAACAATAAAAGAATAGTAGAATATTTTCACAAAAAAATTATGAGATTGGTTTTGTTTTATAATGTGTAAAATCTGGTAAGATGCCTCATCTGATTCGATTTTCAGGAATAGTAGTAACCTAACCTATATGATCATAAATAGACCACAATGCAGATACGTTCGCATTTGAAAGATCTGATATTAACGCAAATATCTGAGTCTGGATGATGTCTATTATCAGCAGCCTTGAGAGCAAATTAAGACATATTGACTGCGCTAGGCACCGACTCATAGAGGAGTGTATTTCTCACCGAAAGTGCTCTAGAAATCGAATTTTAAACGTAATCTCTAGGTATACCTACAAGCGGTACCGTTGGGTTCCTTATGTCTCCCTGATTACGAGTCAGTAAATCGTACGGTGATAAAGTGGTTAGCGGGGGGTCTCGTAATCAGAAAGTTATAAGGAATGCAACGGTACCAGTTCTAGGTATAGCCAGAGGTTACAGTTAAAAAATTTCATCTAATTACTACGACTTTCTATACTATAAAGACAGACTAGCATCCCTGCGGTAGGTATTAGAGGATTACTCGAGTCTTGTCATAATACTGCTCGGCGCCAGACTACTTATAGAATCCCTTTATACTTTAAAGTGCTTTTAGCGTCACCCGTCTTCTTTATTATTGGCGTTTTATTAATAAAGTGAACGTGACACGATTGCTTGTTTTAAATTCGATGCGACATCTTGACTTTAAAAGTTTGAAAAATGTCTAGCTAGATTAATGTAACCTATAATTTCCAAGCTAGCCGCAATTATGCAGTCGCGATCCTTTTTAACCGAGTCCGGTTCCTTATATTGAAATATCTTTTGTATACAATTAAATGAGACAGACATACGATGGTAGAAGATAACAGATACTAGGTAGATACAGGAATAGGCATTGACAACAGATAGAGCACAATAAAAAGGAATTGAGACTTGTGCCGAAAAGCACTCCGAAATCTTAGATTTGATTTACTAATTTAATCATTTAAACCATTGTATCCGAGCTTTGTATGTAGAATTAACGGTGTTTGTTTGTTTGCAGGATCTGACCGGCCAGAACAGCAATGACTCTGGAGGCAGCGGCAGCGCGGGGCGCGCCACCACACCGCACCTGAGACCAACGCCCAGCCCCACCGGATCCAGCGGCTCCCGATCCATGTCACCGGCTGTCGGTGAGTACACTACCTCACTAATTACATCATCATCAGCAGACGCCAGCTGTGAACGTGGAGAACCCTTGCAAATCATGGCGCACCTTACAAAGTCGCGTGAGGATTTGCTCGATAGCAATCAGAGAGCCACTACGGTAGCCCCTTTCTGGGCAAGCAAGATTTAGCCCAAGTTCTTGCACGAAAGAAGAAGAAGATCATCAAGATCATATCCCCACTGAGGGGCACGAACCTACCCGGAATTTAGGGCGATCGGGCCTTAGAGCTTATTTCATATGGCATGGACGTATGATACTGATGCTTAGGACCAAGATGTTCGATAGCCTGCGGGCACATGTTGTATGAAAAGTACTGAAGAACGACATATGACTTGCCATCGAAGGGGCCTATGTCCAGCAGTATACTGACAAATGACTGATGACGAGGATATTACAATAGCAGCATAAATACATAAATGGATAATGATGAGGAAAGGAGCTAAAAGAATAGCCCCTTATTATTATTTGCGACGGGTTTGCTCTTGGGTCTTGTTTAAATGAGAGGTGATCAAAAAAGTGTTGCCGATATTCGGATCGAGTCACCCTGAAATCCTTAAGGCACTGACATGCCGCTACGGCGACGGAACTTCGCAAATCTATCTGACGCTAGACTCCAGTGGAAGAATGATGGCAAGCCAGGAGTAATCTACCGCACCGTGTGGAATCGGTAACCTCTGTCCCCGCCCCGGGGTGGAAAGTACATACTATACGAAGTTCTTAAACGTCTTATTTTAATTAGATAATTTATTCTCATAAAATGCGTCCATGTAAGAAATCTTTTTAGATTTTATGGCTCTAAAAAAAATCTGGTAATCTTGCCATTCACATCCGTATCAATGTTTTTAGAATTTACAAGAAGCAGGTCTGACGAGGACGATCGTAAGTGTAGTGCTAACATTCTATTAGTGCTTCTTATTCTAATGGGCTGTTTAGATTGTTGTTGAAACATGTAAACGTCAACTTGAAAGCCAACTTACCAACTTAAAGTAGAATAAGAAGAAATAGAATGTTAACGCGAGAAGTTGATAATTGTGTGTCGAAGAAGAAGAAGTGCTACTTTAAAGCCCCGTATTTATAATCAGCTCTCAAGAGTGACAGCGAGTTTGAGTTCGTATCAGAAATGTCATTCCAGTACAAAATTACCTTTCAAATCCGCACTCCGTATTGCTCTCAATCTTGAGATCGTTTTATAAAATACGAGCCTAAGAAATAGAGCGGGATAGCTGATTCTAGTATGATGTTGTAGGTTCGATCGAATATCATGTTGTATGAGGGAAGAACAAAGATAGTAATTACTTTGTAAGATATTTAGAGTTTGATTTGGAAGAGAATTTCATGCTTCGATAGATAGAGGTAGTTCATTGACTCTGTGACCGTGATACAAACCCTGTCAGAGGCATTCAAGTGTTAAGAAAACTCACCCACTCGAAATAATGAAAATAATGATTCAGATAGTATATGAAAGTACGTGAAGGTTACGCTCGTAAGATGCCATTGAAGTGGTTCGTAGTTGTAGCAAAAACCTTGACACAATTCGCCTATCAATGAAAACGCATCCTGTTGCGCAACAGCTAAAGTCATAAATGCAACCACATTAACTAGAGCTGTTTCGGCGATATTCAACCGTATGCCGACGCGATAGGAGCTTATATACTTGAGGGAGGATTTGGTCGGTTCCTTTGTTTGGTCACAGTCGTGTTGATCAGATTCGTTGTGCATATTCCGTCACCGGCAGACACGGGCTTTCCCGACATTGACCCACATAGAGCGGGCGTTCAGAGTACGCCGTATTTTGCCCCTTTTGCGGGCGCAAACCACCCCCTGCCGCCCACCTTATGTACGAGCCACGGGGTGGTCGCGGTATATAGGGCCTCGTGAAAAACTTACCCCCTCCGTCCCGACGAACACGCAAAATAGGACCTTTTCTCACCGAATCACTACCGTCGACAATTTTCGACCGCCTAATACACACATTTTTTTTCTTTTTTTTTTTCATTAAGTTTTTTATTGTTTTAGCAGCAAAAAATAGTACATTGTTGTCGAGGCATGGAAAACCAGCAAACGGACGAGGCGAGGACTTCAATAATACGAGTCAGGCAATTGCTATTTCCGCCGAGGCTTACATAGTGCTTTTCTCAAATTAATGCAGGGAAATACATAAATAAAAAATCTATGGCGTACAGCCTCAGTGCTTATAAATGCAAATGGTTGAAACTAAACGCAAGTGTATTTAGAAAAAAAAAAGTTTTGGCATGAAGTCATGGTGTTTTGGACTTTGCTGGAGAGTTTTGGCATAGAGGAATGGCGTTTTGTACTTTGACGGAGCGCTTTGTTGTTCGAAATTTGAAAAATACGAGTTCTATGAAAAAAATAAAAAAGTATTTATTTTATTTGAGAAACCGTAAATGTCAAATAAAATAAACCGTAAAAGTTTTGTATTGATTTTGCATAAGAAATAAGACTATATTCATGTTATTATAATTTATATGTAACATTCGGGTTTACTTACGCGCGCCGTAGTTTATTTGTCAACTAAACAGATACTAACATTGATAAGCGTAGTTTTAGTAGTTCCATAAAACGTGTTGATTATCGTCTAGTCTAGTATCTATGCAAAGATCAGTGAGACACCCTAGCCGGCGCCGGGCTTCCCTCGTGGTGTCCTTGAAGTGCTCATTGCTCGCCCACCGGCCGCCCCATCTTATATACCTACCTATTCTACTACCTACCCACTACCCAGTTCCCACTGTCACCATTGTTTCATACATACTTTCGCCTACTTATCTGATTGTAGAGCTTTACCACAAGTTCATTCATAATACTCAGGACTTAATTACTACGAACCCAATTAACTATACTTATAACAATATAAACACACGCACGCCTGCAGTAAATAAAACTATGTCAAAGGCGGTTTAAAGCTTTGAAACAGGACGCAACCGGTCCTTCGATTAACCTTCCAATCATCACAACAGAACCTTGAAATTCTACTTAGTATTAAAAAGAAGAAAATATCCTTGCAAGGTCTTACTCAAGAGTTGTCGAAGTCTTTAAATTCTTTGAAGTCTCTATATTTAGAATTCCAAGTAAGAAGCTTAAATAAAGTATTTTCTTTTAGTACCAGGTATTATTTAATCTTCTTAGCGAGTGGATTTTCGAGTCGAACAACGACCCGATAAACCCTGGTGTCAGAGTTTTCAAACCGCCTAGTAGCACAGCTATAGGCCTCTGACATGGTTTGACTCATTTGAGTGTTCCCCTCCACGGAAATCTTTAGTAAAAGGCGAAAGATTTATACGTTTTGAAGGGAAACCAGAGTTATTATATTTATTTAATAATAACTTCTCTTTCTTCTTTTCCGATAAACACAGACTCGATTGAAACTTTCCAGTCTCAATCAAGTCTCTTTTGATGATATTGCATTGATTCATAGGATTTTGATCAAATGTCCGATTATGCAGAAACGATGACACAATTTTTATCACAATTCTGTATAGATTCAGGATTTTGATACTTAACTCGTATTTGATTAGGATTATTATCTTACCTGTAACGTGTACTTTATTTACTGTTATCAAACATTCGTATTCAGGATTATAGGGAATCGTTTTAATGTAATCCTTTTGATTTGGTTTAAAACTAAAATTCTGTTTTAATCCAAATCCTGATACCTACTAATTTTATACTGCAATATGCTGAATGTCAGTTACTATCAATCAGCTGTATGTAATGTAACGAACGGCTACGCAAAGAAGTGGTGTTTTGTTATCGACGGCGCGGCGATTGTCGAACGCGGCTTTCTCAAAACGCGACTACCACCGCGCTCTGAGTTTCAAATACCGGTTATATGACCGCAATACGCCTTCACCAGCAACCTCGGGCCCCGCAGTAGCTTGGCCTCGGTCGCAGTCCAACGCTCTCTACTCCCCTGTGCGAGTGATACTCGTCGGCGCAAACGCAGCATTGTACCCACCGGCTCGCATAGATGCCTCCAAGTAGATTCCCGCGGTACAGGCTTAACATGAGCGCATGACGTCAACGGTTCGGCTCGTCGGGCTTCTCGACTCTCGACAAACACCAAACGAAACTGGAAGTCCCGCGCGTTAGAAAATCATAGCTGAGTGCTTCGTGGTACAGTATCAGCTAACTCACTTTTAAACTTATCAATAACATAGTAAAAAGATAAAACATCAAAAGACGCTTTTTCTGATATGATATATAACAGTGGATTATGGATTGAACGAAAAGAATATAAACAGTGCTAATAAAAACACAAGTTTGGCAAATGTATTAATGCAGAACTGCTTGGTCCACGATTTTAACGTTTTATGGATCATCATTTATCGTGTCGAGGGGAGGGCCTGTATGCTTGTCAGTTGCCTGATTGGGAAGTATTTTTCGTAGCCAACCAAAAAAATAGTGTTGTTTATTGACCACATTGTGCTCGTTCGATTCGATTCCAATCCATGTTCCATCGTTAGTTGAACACAATAAAGCCGCATTACCGCAACGCGACGCGTTCGAAGGTGAATTGCGTATTGTTTGACGCCCGCATACTACGTGACTTTCGAAAACGAGTTTAATTTTCGACCAATAAGGTTTAATTTACGCGAAGAGTGCTCGCCTGCGTCGTTGAACGAATTTAGACCTTCTGTGTTTTCATTTAGACAGAGAATGTGTCTGTGCGCCGCTGTGTAGTGTACGGGCGCTAAAAGCGTTTCGCAGTCGTCCGTCGTGCGTATCGACGGTCGAGCAGAGGAATGCCATCAACTAAGATAAGGCCGGCTCAGGGGAGCCAACTTGAACGTTGCGGCTCGCAGTTCGCAGCCAAGCGAAATTTTGTATCAGACTTACCTATGTTTAAATTTATACCGAATCACACTCAGCTATTATTATGTTACTGATATCTCCTTTGTTTACTGTATTGTCCTTTTAAGTCCGGTGCTAAGTGGCTTTTTGATGAGAAATGAAATAATAACAGTAAATCACCTAACATTCCATGCTGGACTGGGAGCGATTGAAAAACATAGAATGTGCCAGCTGCATCTCCTCCCGGGCATGCTGTACAAGCCAGCTACGGGATTCGAGGGTTTCAGTATATTGTAATTCAGGCGATGGGCTGACAACCTGTCACTAGAGCAATATACAGAACTATCTTAAACAACCCTCAAAACATGTCAGACGTGGCGGAACGACCTTTGTTTGGGTCGTTGATGCTCTGCCTATCCCATAAGGGATAAGGGCGTGATTTATGTATGTAATCACCTAACACGAAGATAGGAAAGCTTAAGTCAAACAAGTTATCAATTCCTACCCTACTGCAATGTAACGGTAGCACAAAGACACAAACATGTCTAGAGGTACATTTTCTGTTAGTAAACTTACGATTACGAGACGTACAATTAAAATCAATGTTAACGTATGCGGCAAGAGTTATTGGAAAAATAAAGGTAAAACTTATGTAGAATGTAGATAGATGTAGCACATGCTGTCTGAAGTGGTGACGTGAACGTCGGAACTACTCTGAATGGTGCGGAGGTTCCTGCGTGGAGCCGGGCTTGTGTAACGCTGTGTGCAGGTGCGCTTCTCGTCACTCACTCCTATGTATGTGCCACAATGCCACGTGCCGAGCGTCCTTGACAAGGCCAACGAACTCTTGCTTAAAAGAAAAAAAAAACGACGGCAACGCTTTTTGCCCCGATCCCGCCATAATGTTTGTTTGATCGTTTTCACGTAAACGAAACGATCCGCTGCCGTGGTATGTTTTGAATACTTTTTTGTGCTAGGATCGATGAGGTACCTAGTTATTGTTATTTATGACCGTTTTCTTCGCGCCAACTTGTCAGCGTGAAAGATGCATCTAATTTTGTGTTGCTATTATTATTATTATGGCTGTATACGGATTAACGGATGTGTAAAGTTACACGTCCAGTAACTATACTGGAAAGTCTCGGCGAAGAAATCGCTAGGTTAGGTACTAAGCAAAAGCGTATATGTTCCATTAGTTTGTTTTGACGTATTAATTTTATTATTATGTATTCATATTGAATATTTGACACGGCTTACTTGTTTGTTCTTCTCAACAACAAGCCTCGCCTTCGCCTGCGGCTCGGACTTCAATCCCTACTCGTCCGTCAATTGCTGGTTTTCCATACCTCGACAACAATGTACTATTCTTTCATGAAATGTTCGTCTAACACTTCGCCTTAACCGGCAAAATGGGTCGTGGTACGACAATCTGTATTCGTTATTCGTATGGTCGCTCAAACGTGGAAGACATTAAACTAAATCAGGGAACATGAGCAGTGTAAATGGGCACTTTTGTAAAAGCGGCGACCTGTTGCGGATGTAAGGCCGGGCGGGGACGCTGGCCATCACCTAATTGTATTCAGATTACGTTGGAAAAGTGATAAATCTTGTCGAGTCAAGGTCATCGGAGGGTTCGACAGCCTCATTCACCCCGTTCCCGGCTGCCCCCTCGGCTAATGGTGCAGACATTCTTTCCCCGACCGGGACCCGCGGAGTTGCCCGCTGCGGAGTTATATGCGACCGAAACAATCACAATTCACACGCGATCTTCTTTATTTAAAGATTGTTCACGGCATGTAAGGCTAAATCCAAAGAGCACCATTTAATACTGACTTTATTGTTTTCTATACAAGAGGTACGAAAACAGCTACATCGCTCAGGAATTAATAAACTCCCTAATGTACATTTTTAAAGAGCAAAACAATAAGGAATAGCATAAAGCAAAGCTATGGATGATGAAAGGTCTCTGTTCGAACTACTAGGTAGCGACTCTGCAATATACGTCGCCTGCCTGGTCTGGCAGACCGTCACCCGCCCGCACACAGGCACAGACGCCGACTACCCGCTTCCAATATTCCAATATCACTCCTCGTATCGCACAAATGAAAGGGAAATTCAATTTGTCAATGAATTTCGTATAGCTAAACAAGAAGGAATGGCATAATAGTAAAACAGCATGTATGGATAATGAAAGGTCTGATCGCACTACATGGTAGCAACTCTGCAATATATATGCAATATATATATATATATATATATATATGCAGAGTATACGTCGCCTGGTCTGGCAGACCGTCACCCGCACACAGGCACAGACGCCGACTACCCGCTTCCAGTATGACTCCTCTTAGCGCCGGATGAAAGGGAAATTCAATTTGTCAATGAATTTCTCAGATTTCCTTTGATTTGTCGACTGTAAGTTAGCCGTTGTGACGAGTGGTAAGAACGGTCGGTTTATTGGTATTGCAAATAAAAAATACTCTACATTTTATTATCATTATGTATGTTCTCGAAGAAGAATATTAGTATAGTCCTACAGGCAGATGAATGCTATTGGAAATATCTAGCACATTAGACTACGAATTTCGTTTTGAACATTACCGTATGCATTCTCAATTTCTCATCTGAATCGCTAATTACTAAAAGGGCACATGTCACACCTGAATTAGCTTGATATTTTTTTACAGGAGAAACAAAAAACTAAATAAATACTGAATGTGATTAGTTTCAAACTTAATGCTTTTCTTACATAATTCGTTTATTATTTTCTTATTCACAGATGAGCATAAATAACAATTTTTATTGCAAATTACGCCAAAAATAAACTATAAAAAAATTGGACATGTTCCCTTTTTGCACTTAAGTATGGATATGAGCCCTTTTAACACAAATCACCATACATTAAATTGTAAAAAATTAATCCCCTTTTTTTATGCATTTATGTACTATGTTTCTTTTTCTATTTTAGTGTATGTTGTAGGAGATGATAAATTAAACCACTTAATGAAGTAATTCCATTTTTTTTATTACAAAATGAAACAAATACAAAATGCTGATGTTTTACCCATTCAGAAAACCAAAATAAACGGATATAATATTTTATATTGTAGGCCAATTAAATATCTCCGCCCAAAAATTTAAATTTTCATCAGGAATATAAGCTTTTAATTT